>JAQJVL010001530.1:0-175519 GCA_035578905.1 Stictocephala bisonia
TTAATACCAAACAAAAGCAATACTAAATTGACGGAGACCCCTTGCCCTACACGACATTACAAGGCTAAACCTCCCTGCCACTAGAATAACACACATTTCATCCACTTCTATCGATTGCATCTGCACAAACCTGCCTCCTGACAATGTCAAAGTGAATATTCTAGAAACAGGCTTATCAGACCATAAAGGCCAGCTTTGCACATTAAACATTACAAAAAATAAAACCCAAAACCATACAAAATTAGGGAGGCAGATAAATAAAAAATCACTGGAACAGCTCAAAATACATCTATCAAACCATGACTGGAGAAGGGTCTATGCTTCGGAGACATAGACCCTAGGAGATGAATCCTACAACACTTTTTTACACATCCTGACAATGGAACTTGATGCAGCATGTCCTGTGAAGAAAATTAAACAAAGGAAAATAAACAAATTGATACAGTTCACAGACAGAAAATCAATACAGTTAAAACAAGACTATCTCAACTCTCTTCGTAGGTATGAGCTAACTGGACGGACAGAGGATAAAAACATCATGGCCGAGAGGAAGAAGTGTTATGACCTCAACCTGAAGCAAATTAAACAAGCAGAAGCAACTAAAAAAAATCCTCCAATCGGACAACAATCAAAAGCAGTCTGGCAAATAATAAACCAAGAAAGAACAGCAAACAGAGGCAAAAGAGAAGTCCAGCCTATGAAACTTGTTACTGCAGGCAAAGTACTAAACAAACCTACTGAAATTGCAGAGGAGTTTAATAAATACTTTGCAAGTATAGCTGAAAACACCTTAAAGGCAAACAAACAAAACACCAAGAGTAAAGGAATAAATAGTAAACCATCCTCACTATAACAGAATCTGACCTTCTCACTGACAAACGAACAAGAAGTTAAAGATGCAATAGCCAAGATAAAAAACAACGTGTCCTGCAGTACTGATGAAATCTCAGAAAAACTGGCAAAGCTCTGTGTAGACGCCATTCTGGCACCACTGACTACCATCATTAACAGGTCTCTCCAAACAGGAATTTTTCCCTCAGCTCTTAAAGAAGCTAAAGTGTATCCAAAGTTAAAGAAGGGGGACAAAACCGAAATTGGAAACTACCGCCCCATCTCAATTATCCCAACATTTTCAAAAATACTGGAAAAGATAGTACTAAAAAGACTTTTCGCCCATCTAATGGAGCTAAACCTTCTAACCAACAGCCAACATGGATTCATCAAAGGAAAGTCTACAACCACAGCCATGATAGATCTCGTAGAGTCAATTATAGATTATCTTGACGACAGAAAGTTCACAGCAGCTTTACTACTTGACTACTCCAAGGCATTCGATTGCATAGGACACAAGATAATACTAGAAAAACTCGAAGGGCTGGGAATAACAGGCACTCCTAAAACCTGGTTTGAGAGCTATCTCACAGGACGAAGCCAACTAGTTGAGCTGAACCACACAACTAATGGAGTGACACAGACAATCATTTCAAAACCACAACCAATGACTAGGGGTGTCCCTCAGGGATCTGTGCTCGGCCCTGTCTTGTTTATACTCTTGACTAATGACTTCCCTGACTATGTAAAAAACTTCAGCTCTGTAGTTATGTTTGCAGATGACACCACCCTCCTCCTCCAAAGTGAAACAGCCGAAGATCTCAGCATAAAAGCCTATGTAGCTCTAAATATGACCCATGACTACTGCTCTTTGAATGACTTGGCCGCAAACCCATCCAAGACGACGCAGATTAACTTTGGAGGAAGAGGGATTCAAGTTCCTATGTTGCCTAACATAAGTAGCGAAGAGGAAACCAAACTCTTGGGACTAACCTTGGACGCTAAGCTCACCTGGAATCCACATATTGACAGCCTCTGCAAAAAACTAAACACCGCCACCTATGTAATGAAAAGAATAAAAGGTGTAAGCAGCTGGGAAACAGCAAAAATCGCATACCATGCACTTATAGAAACCCACCTGAGGTATGGAGTCATTGTATGGGGCAGCACATCAGCAGCAAACCTGAAGCGAGTGCTGAAAATACAAAAATCGGCTGTAAGATCTCTAACAAATCTGGATTCCAGGGACAGCTGCAGACCAGGCATTCAAACAATTAAAAATAAAGACTGTCACAGCGATATATATCCAAGAACTCATTCTTCATGTGGATAAGTTTGGACTTCCCAAGGCAACCCGACCACATAGTTACAATACCCGGAATGCATCTCTGATACCACCAGCCAGACATTGAACTGCTCTTCACAACAAGAAAACCCTCGACAATGGGAGCTCGACTCTACAACCACCTACCAGCTCTCTTCAAGCAACTAACAGGGAATGCACTGAAGAGGAAATTCGATTCGTGGTTTGTCAGAATATCCTATCTACACAGTACAAGAATTCACCGAAAAGATAAACCAGAGTTACACTAATCCTCAACCATAAATGACAATCATGTATTATTATCATGTATCATGTGTATACTTCTGACGCATAACCTGTTCTCAATGTTCATCGTTAATAAAGAGATTCTGATTCTGGTTGATATGTATGCTAAAATTGAGATGGAGAAGGACTAAACTTTCATAAGATTTAATCAGAGTAGTAAGCTGCGAGCGGAAAATTATGTTCACCTTAAAGACGCCATGTGTAAGGGGGATGCTCAACGTTTCAGACAAATGGTTGTGTTACCATCCAGTTTTACTGGCGGTCAGCGCTATATGCACGAGATAACTCAGGACGCCATGACTTATGTTCGTCTCTATGATCGTCCTGATTTGTTCATAACATTTATCATGTAATCTGAAATGGACAGAAATTGGAGCTGCCTTAAAAGCACGGCCACAAAACCTCAAGATAGACAACGACATTATAGCTCGGGGTGTTCCATTTGAAAGTGAAAAAAACTGATTAATCTTTTAACTAAAGGTTCAATTTTCGGCCAAAAGTAGGTATTACATGTATACTGTGGAGTGGCAGAAGCGTGGCTTGCCTCATGTACACATTTTGCTGTGGCTGCAAAATAGGATCATGGCTGACGAAACAGATAATGTGATTAGTGCTGAGATACCCGACCCTGAAATGGACCCTGAACTACATGAAATTATCAAGTCTACGATGATCCACGGTCCTTGCGGCAACTTAAATAGGAGTTCATTCTGCATGGTTAATGGCTCATGCTCCAAAAGATATCCAAGTCCCTTATCCAAAGAAACCCAAACTGCTGATGATGGCTACCCTCAGTACCGTCGAAGGTCTCCAGCTGATGGTGGTTACACAGTCAACATAAATGGAGTAGGCCTAGACAGTCGGTGGGTAGTGCCGTACAATCCTGTTCTGTCACGTACCTTTTTAGCACACATCAACGTGGAATTGTGTAATTCTGTCAAGTCAATAAAATACATTTGTAAATACGTGAACAAGGGCAGTGATCAAGCAGCTTTTGTTTTGGAAAACGAGAGAGACGAAGTATCAAGCTATGAAGCAGGCCGTTACATCAGTAGTTCTGAAACAGCTTGGCGTATATTTTGTTTCCCAATCCATGAAAGATATCCTCCTGTAATGCATTTAGCTGTACATCTTGAAAATGGTCAGAGAGTTTATTTCAACCCCGAAAATGTCCAAGAAAAACTTCTGAATCCACCAAAAACGACTCTCCTGGCATTCTTTGAGCTTTGCAAATCTGACAGTTTTGCCAGAAATCTAATTTACAGTGAAGTACCTGCTAACTATACCTGGAAAAATAACAAGTTTATTCGTCGTAAACAAGGCAAAGCCGTTCCAGGACATCCAGGAATAAAAAAAGATCATGTTCTTGGTCAAGTTTACACAGTACACCCTAACAACATAGAATGTTACTATCTCTGCATGCTTCTTCATGAAGTTAAAGGGCCTACAAGTTTTATTGATCTTAAAAGGGTATCTGGCGTAGTTCTTCCCACTTATCAATCTGCCTGCAGAGCGTTAGGTTTACTTGAAGATGACAGTAACTGGGACATAACCTTGGAAGAAGCTGCTGTGTCGGAATCACCTAAAAAAGTCAGTCAGCTTTTCGCAGTAATTTTGGTATTTTGTCAATCAGCAAATCCTTTTGGGCTATGGGAAAAACACAGAGATAGGAGGACTTTAAGAGACAAATACAACATGAATGCCCTGATTTACCACTTGAACCACTAAACAACATTGTTTACAATAAATGCCTACAGTCATTAGAAAACTTAGTGCGTTCGATGTCCCACCAATCAATTCAACAGCTCGGTCTTCCTTCTCCAAGTCCAGGACCAAACAGTACTGCAGTCAATTACGAGTACTTAAAAGAACTCTCTTACAACGCGGTTCATTTATCTCAGTTGGTTTCAAAAAACTTGCCAAAACTTAACAACGAGCAGAAAGATGTATACAATGAAGTAATGGCTAGCGTTGAGTCAGACGCTGGAAGATTGTTTTTCCTTGACGCACCAGGTGGTACAGGGAAGACATTTTTAATTAATTTAATTTTAGCCTCATTAAGAAAAGACAGGAACATCGTAATTGCAGTGGCTTCTTCAGGTATAGCAGCAACATTATTGGATGGAGGGAGGACGGCTCACTCTGCGTTTAAACTGCCTTTAAACTTACGCCACTCTAAGAGCGTTTTGTGCTTATATCGTAATAAATTTGAGACTCCAATGTGTAACATCTCAAAACAAAGCGACATGGCGGAGGTTCTCAAATATTGCAAGTTAATAATTTGGGACGAATGCACAATGGCCAACAAGACAGGAATTGAAGCTTTAGATAAATCTCTTCAAGACATTAGAAATAACAGAAACCTGATGGGTGGAGTAACGCTCTTATTGGCTGGAGACTTCAGACAAACTTTGCCTGTTGTACCTAAAGGAACTCGAGCTGATGAAGTCAAAGCCTGCCTTAAGAGATCTATTCTTTGGCCTAAAGTCCAAGTTCTTGCCTTGAAAACAAATATGCGGGTTCATCTTAAAGGCAGTTTAAATGCAGGAGAATTCTCAAATTTACTTTTAAAGATCGGCAATGGAAATCTACATGAGAAAAACGGCAAAGTTAGTATTACAGCAGACTTATGTAAAGTTGTATGTGACTTGCAAGCATTGGCTGAAAATATTTACCCAGATTTAAAAAATGTTTATTTAAAAGATTTGTCTTGGTTTCGAGAAAGAGCTATCCTTACACCAAAGAATGACACTGCTACAAGTATCAATAATATATTATTGGAAAAACTGCCAACTGAGACTGTATGTTACCAATCGGTGGATTCTGTGGTGGAAGTAGAAGATGCGGTTCACTACCCGGTAGAGTTTTTACACACGCTTAATCCTCCAGGCATTCCACCACACAATCTTTACCTTAAGGTTGGAGCTCCAATAATGTTGCTAAGAAACCTGGTACCACCTAAGCTTTGCAACGGCACTAGGCTACAAGTAAAAGCGTTGCACAAAAACGTCATAGAAGCAACAATATTTACTGGATGTGGCCAGGATGAAGTAGTCTTCATTCCACGTGTTCCCCTAATACCATCGGATTACCATTTTCAGTTTAAAAGACTTCAGTTTCCTGTGAAGCCCTGCTTTGCTATGACAATAAATAAATCACAAGGGCAGTCTCTGAAAATGGCCGGCGTTGATCTGAGGGAAGACTGCTTCTCTCATGGCCAGTTATATGTTGCTTGCTCAAGGGTTAGCTCTTCAGAAATTTTAACGATCCTTCAACCACAGGGTCAAACAAAGAACGTTGTCTACAAAGAAATTTTATAATTTACATTTGTGTTGCATCACACGATTTTATAATTTTTGTAATGATTATCAATTAACTTACCGCTAAGTAATTAAGTAAATAACCGTAGCAAAGCACGGGTACTCGGCTAGTACAGTTTATAATCTGAACTAGGAGACATCCACTCATGATTCATGTGCAAACCCCTTTACTCGTTATTTATTTCTTTACATTGTTTGCTTTCATAGTTAAAAATTAACCACTTATGTCAAGGTAGCTCTCTCATTCAAATGGTGGATGGGAAAAGATGGCTTTGATTGGCCGGTATAGAGATATTAATTAATTATTTGCATAGTTTAGTTCTTTTTTAGCTAAGGGAAAATATTTTAATACTCTTTCTTAATATGCTTCTGAAGCCTATAAAGAATATTTGTATAAAGTTTCATGGTCTAAAGCATTATAGTTTTTGAGAATTTGTGATCAATCAGTCAATGGTATTTTGCTTTTATATAATCTGAATTAACATATATAATAATAAAACAAATATTTAATAGCTGAAACAAAATTTTGAATAGAAAACAAATTACAACAAAATATTAATTCTACTACAGCACGCCAGTTCTTCAGTTTGAATTAAGTAATAACCAATGGTACAATCAAACAGTAAATTACAATAATCTAATTCAGTTACTGTTTATAGTTTAAATTAATATTGTTTATATTAATTTTTATGTTACTCTTTGGCCGTTAAAAATCTTTATTTTATTGTTTCTGTTGTTTTCATCTTCTGAATTTTAATTTATTTTTTCTTTGTTTATCTGTTAATTATCTGTTTATCTATTTTCACAATAAAAACTAAGGGAGCCGTAAGTAGGGCAACAGGTATCGTAGTCAGAAGCCAAAGCCCTCAGGCTGAATGTAAAGGGCAAATTAAATGAACCCTAAAGCCGCGATTAGACTGGAGTTAACAGCTTCTTGCTAGCAAATAATGACAAAATTTACAAAAATCGTAATAGAAGTCCAGGTGTGGAGTCCCAGGCTAAATGTAAACGGCAAGTGAAGCGAGCTCACAGCAAGATAATGGAAGTATAAATGTTGGATACACTGACTTCATGTGAAGGGCAAGTGAAACAAGTCCTAATTAAGATAATGTAGCCTAGGGCTTGTAGCCCCAGGACATATGAAGGGCAAGTGAAGCGAGTTCACAGCAGGATAATGGAAGTTTAAATGTTTAAGCCTGAAGCTAGATGTAAAAGAGCTAGTGAAGTAAGGTTACAGTAGGATAATGGAAGTCTAGTGATTTGAGCCCCAGGCTAGATGTAAAGGGCATGTGAAGCGAGTTCACAGCATGATAAGGGAAGTCCAGTGGTGGAGCTCAAAACTAGATATGAAGCTGAAATGAAGCGAGCTCACAGCAGTATAATGGAAGTAAAGGGGTGAAGACTAGATGTGAAGGGCAAGTGAAGCAAGTTCACAGTAGAGTAATGGAATTCTAAATATTGGAGGCCATGGCTAGGCGTGGATGGCAAGTGATACATGTCCTGATTAGGATAATGTAGTCTTAGGTGTTGATTCCCTGAATAGATTTAAAGTATATGGAGTAATCCCTGACCAGGATAATGAAAGTCCGGGGGTTCGAGTCCTTGGCAAGATGTGAAGGGCAATCTTGTAGATGGGAGCCCCTGGCTAGATGTGAAGATCAATTGAACCAAACCCCAAGCAGCATATCGGAAGTGCAAGGCATGGAATCTCTGCATATGAAGGGAAAATAAAGCAAGCCCTGAGTAGAACAGTGGAAGGCCAGAATTTATCGTATTGGTTCATAAAATTATCATACATTTTATGTTATTTTTCAGAAGTTTTGTTTATCATTAAAAAATATGAGATTATAGGTACTCTTTTCTCAGTATTTCTTATTGTCACTGTTGTATTGAATTAATTAATTTTTTAAATAACGCACACCAATACTTGCTATAATTTCTGTTTCTTTTTACCCTAGATACTTATAGGGAATAGGTTAAAATGATCCTAACAATAAAGAACAGTTAATATTTAATTATTCATTTCATCTTTAGGATTTCGTATCATTTTAGTCTCTGTAATTAATTATTACCTTAAATTAATTATGGGTTGATTTACTAACTGATTGATATTACTCTTGATGTCAGCTTTGTTACGTTAGCCTCATTGTTGTCAAACATAATTTATATATTATGTATTTATGTTTGTAAAATGTCCCTGCCATGGGTATTTAAAATAACAAACTTTTCGAATGGCGTATCACTTCGCAATTAATAGTTGCGAATTGTTTTTTCTTTTAATCTAGTCTGTTATATTTAAATTTTATTTTAACCCGCATTGTTTCTGTTGACATCTGTTGTTATAATGTTATTTATTTATTATTGTTTATTTTATTGGTATATCTATGTTTTATTATTATTATTTATTCATGTGTATTTTACAATTTTCTTGAAACCTGCTTCAGTGAGACTATTTTGACTTATTTTTTAATTTCTATACACCTAATTATTGTTCATCTATTGTTACTCTAAGAGTAAAAATTTTATTGCCTGATGACCATAAACATCTTGAAGTGTTAGCTGATTTTCTCAGCTTCTCGTTGCATATCCATCTTGGACATATTAAAAACAGCAGGAGTTAAATAAATACACCATTGTGGTAGTCTTTTACCAGTAAGATAAATACCAAAATGAAAAAGTTTAAACTTTTAGTGTATTTAAACATACTTATATGTAATACTGAAGTCGGTTTTTGTCAATGCAACTCCTCCCTTTATTTCTTGACCAATTTAAACGGTTGAGGTATCAAAAAATTTGCCTTTGTTCGTAGTTGTGCAACAAGGACTTGATTCTTCAATATTGTCACCCCGAAGGGTATGGGAAGCCCTTAAAGTACGTTTTACGGCCATAAGAATGACACGGAGGGAGAGATTTAAATGAATCGGGAAGTAACAGCTGTTCTGGTTCAAATGTAAATTTAATAACGATTTTCATAAAGTTTTAGCAGCTGTTTGAACATAACAATAGTGATTGGAACATTGAGGAGGTTATATCTTTTAAATGTTATATACCAGGGAAGGTTTGTAAGCATTCATATTCGTTGTTGGGCTCCGCTCTACTGGACGAATGTTTCAATTGTAATTAAATGCAGTTATTTTATTTGTTTATTGTGATTTTACTTTATACAATTAACCTACTATTATTTGTAGTCAAAAATTACAGGACGATGTGTAACGATCACAGCGAGGTACGGGGTTGGTACGCGAAGCGTGCAGGAATGTCCCCTAGTAATAATTATTAATAGCGAGAGGATAATTCATTATTTAGGTGTGTGTAATATATTTTGATGATTGCAATAGATATTATATTTTTTCTGCAAAATCAAAATGCCTCTTTCTTCGGTTCCGTTATATCGTATCGGAGTCAGTTCCCGTCCCCAACGAAGTGATCTAACGAAGTTCTCCGAGCGTAACCGGATACAGCCGAAGTTGTGAGGTCATTGGAGTTGAGAAGTGCAGACAGCTTAGCTAGCAGCAGTCGAAACCAGATTGTGCCAGTTTTACTCCGGATTTCTGTTGTGTATTGTTGTTTCCGTTCACTTTTTTAGGCGAATGTATATTTTGTGTTCGGGTTTTATTGGTTCTTTAGCTTTTGCTGCAACTAATTATAGCCGATTGTATGTGTTTTTGGTGAGGTTGGAACGTGTCAATGAGCCAGGGAACTCGATCACGGAAGTTTAGCCAGTATAAAGTGTCATTTTCTGTGTTTACAAATAGTGTTCAGAAAGTGAAGAATTCACGACGGGAATGGTGGCTCGATTGCGGTTCATTACTCAGAAAGATCGCCCAGTCATTGCAAATAGCATCCGTCTATTGCTCCAGGACCATTTCATTAGCTGACAACAATTTCGGTTTAACTCGGAAATATCATGTTTTCACTGCTTTAAAAAGAGTTGGGCACTTGGGTGTATTAGGCCCTAGATACAGGCATGCATCAGGATTGACATAATATTTCAAATACAATTACACTACACTGTAGCTACAGATTTAATTTCAATATATTGCTTACATATTAAGTCATAAAACTTGGCTTGGTTTTAACTCCTTACAAACATAACCTCTATAGCCTAAGTGAGAAGTGATTCCTTGAGTGGAGATTGTATTAACCATTGTGCTTGAAGTGGATGGACAAGTGGAACTAACTAATAAGAAGGTATATCTAATTAAAATGGCACTAAAAGAGACTGAATATTCATCTTGTAAAGATTTCTTAAGAAGTTATGTCAATGGTCTCTTGCAGATCATTGACTGTAGGTGTATTGATTTTTAACTTCTATTATTGAGTAATAATCTGTATGAGCTTGTGAAAACACTTCTAAAATTGCTGCTTAGCATTTTTACCAGTAAGACTAGTTTTAAGTCCAGATTTATTCTGTCAAACAATGCTGTTACTGATTCACACACTAACAATGACGGTGGCTGATATTGAAGTGTCTGCCAAATTTTTCCATGTCATGTGCCCATCAACTCATCGTCCGCGTCAAGGTTTCATAACGAAACGTATCGGAGTTACTTGGAGTCGGAATAAAAACATGTATGGTCGAGCAAAGTTCAGGAGTAACCAACCCCGCATACGTCAGAATCTTCAAGCTATGTTCATGTAAGCATATATTTTCTAGATCTTTTTATATCTTAAAAAAATCTTTAAATTCAATTGAGATTTAACTTGAACTTAATTATTGTATTAAAATATATTCTGCTTGACATATCATAAATTCATTTGTAGAGTTTAAAGAAGGGTTTTATATCTTATGATAATTTTTATCAATTTCAAAAATTATTCACACATCATAATTTTTTTATTTATTTATTTTTATTTATTCGTAAGACGCCGATCGTCAAGATATGGGCGAATATGGATTTCGCATGAGTGTGATGAGTGTAGATGAGCGAATGTAGTCATTGTTACAAACTAAGGCCGACTATTCCTTAGAAAGTGTCATTAATTAATAGCCCAATGACAAATGAACAGCCGGTGATTATCAGCTGATCCTTCTCAAAATTTATTGACTCTGATAGGGATCGAACTGAGAACCTTTAGCACATGAAGCTGGGATTGAACCAACTACGCTACCGACCAATTAATTGCCTAAACTAGGTATAATTTGGTTGTAATAGTTAAATGTTCAGTAACTATGCAATGACTACTTACCTCTTAAAGATGAAAATTTGTTGTTTGAAAGTGGGGAAAATAAGTACACAAGTTAGATTATCAGGGGAGATAATTTCATTGCATGCGAAACTCCTTTGTGCTGAAAACTGAAAAAAGGTAGGGCCTAAATCTGAATCTAAGGAATATTACATTTGTACCCAGATGAGGCTATTGAAAGAATTCATTAAATTTGTTTAACTATTATTATTTTAGATTACTTAACAATCTTCATAATTAACCATATTGCAGATAGTAAAATGGATAAGCCTACAATTTGGCTCTCTACAAACAAGTTTTAAAAAAAATCAGAAATATATTGTAGGTACATGAATGCAAACTGCACTGACATGAGGAACAAACAATGACAGAGGCAGGAAAAACTGCCAAAGTGGCCGAGATTCTTGCAAATGAGTGGGAGGCCATCTAATTCATTCCAAGTTTTGGTAATAATAATACCAATAGAACCCTAATTGGGATCAAACTGAGAACATTTAGCTTAGAAGCTGGTCTTTAACCAACAACGCTACCGACCAATTGAACATTACCACAGTTTATCAGTATATCAAAAGGTGGGAAACACAAGACTTATTTAATTCTGCAACTGTTTTTGTAGTTGGCCGATATAAATACAAGTAATTCATTACTTTTTAAGAATTGAATCATTACTTGTTCCATGACAATCAGCCTTAGTTTGTAACAATGACTACATTCGCTCATCTACACTCATCACACTCATTCGAAATCCATATTTGCCCATATTTTGACGATCATCGTCTTAAGAATAAATAAATGAAAATAGTTGTTGTTTCTTGAATAAATTTATTTTGATTTAATACAGGTTATGAATATGAGCTTTTGTATTTAAAGGGTTTACAAGTAATGCTTATTAATAAGAGTATGTTAATGATAAATAAGTAGTCATGCATTTTTGTAATGAAAAATATATGAGCTAATTTTCATGCTCTGCATATACTTAAATTTTTATATTTTCTCACTTCAGACCGTTTTTACTGTTAATATACAGTATTGGTATTTTTTCATAAATGATCAATTAATTCTGTACAAAGCTTTATTGAGTTTGTTAATAAATGATTACGATACGGTACTACCATTGGCTGAGCGGTCTAAGATTTTAGGCGTCTTATGAATAAATATAAAAAATGAATAAACTTTGTACTGTATCTAGTTTGAACCCTATCCATGACTTAGTTTTTATCAGTAAGCCTAATATTCACCTTGTATTGTACTGTTTTCTGGACAGCCTTACTCTGTGTGATAAGTTCTCACACAGATCAATAGCCTATGGAGAATGGTTAGAGTATGGTTAAAAGGAGGAGAGTAAGCTACTTTTAAGATTTGTATGTAGCATGGATATGTTTTTGTTATAGTCTAGTTAGTTATATCAGTAAATGTCAGAATGGAGAGAAATGCAGTTAAATGCATACATAGATTTCTTTTAATTTACACAAAGGACTTGTCAGAAGTTCTACATACAAGGCAAGTAATAGGACTTCAGAAGTAAGTAGCTAAAATAATGATGTTAACAATGATGTTACAGAGGGGCCTTACAGAATGGCAAGAGTAAGCCTACTTGTGATGACCAGATTCAAGTCCACAACATGCTCAAGGCCTCTCTCTCCCCACAAATGCCTGCTCTGGTTGACAGACCTTCTAACACAGACAATGTGCTAGCTTCTCAAGTAAGCCCTCTCATTATTTGTACAGTTGATTATCGGAAACTAACTAATATCCCAGTCACGCTTTGCTATGGCTTCTGATATTAACTACAATTAATTTTTATCTTTTACTTAAAAAAATAGTAGGCCTACTTTTTAGTAAAGTAAAGGTTCCTGATTATTTGATTTTTTCTGAACTAAAGTAACTTACAGTTTTTTTCATAAATAAATATTTAATCACCTGGTCAAAGTAATTTGTATAAAGGATGATGTAAATTAATATGATTTGGATATAATAATTTTATGTACTTAACTCTCGAACTGGCATGTAAATGACTCTTAACTGGCAGGCATTTTCTGACCACTATGCAGCACTTCTTAAAAATTAGTTACTTAGCAACAGTTATAATGTATTATATATCAAATTGTTTGGAATAACATGCTATATAATCTAAAGATAATTTAAATTGACTTACCCTCAAATTAAAAAATTTCCCAGCAACCATAGTCCAAAAAATACTTTTTTTTAAATAATATATTATTTTTTTTTTTTGGCAGATCCTAACGGCTAACCAATTACACTTTCAAAAAAACCAAAAGAGGACTATGTATTGCAAAAAAGTGTATATTTTCTTTCTCTCTATGATATTCTGAACAATTTGTATATCTTGGTTTTTCATATCCCAGGTATGAGGAACTGTCCTCAGTTCCTCATACCTGGGTTCCTAGCAACAAACTCATGAACGACCATCATCTTGAGTTGGCGTCTGGTTTTTATGAAAGCCAGTATAAGAATAAATCGGTAGTTGTATGTAACAAAATACATAAAATGAAGGCGTACGATCTTGCGTGTAGGGTATAGTGATGTATTTGTGAAAACCTTACACAAATTGTTTTTATATTGTCAATTACGTATAATGAGAGGGATGTTTAATGCATTGTGAATGACGACTGTCAGTTCAATAACAGATTAATGAGTTGTGAAATAGCCAGTTTGAGCGTTAAATCAGCTACAGCACTTTTTCAGCACTGACATTTATTTTCATTTGTGAATTGAAGTTATGTCTTGACAAGATTAAATTCTCTGTTCCTGTTTAGAATTAAGTTAGCTTTAGTTTGATTGATTTCTTATACTGCCATTCTCTGTTTGTTTACCAATCAGGACCAAGGACTAGTCAATTTCAAATGTTTCAAGGTCATAAATCTTGTTTTTTGTCACTATGAGATCATTTCAGACTTCATCTGGTGGTTATTATATTGTAACCATTATGTAATGAAAATTATAAGTAATTTAGAAATAATTTGTTTTTTTACCTTGTGTCCTAAATTGCTAGCACTTGGAAATAAGTAAACAATAATTATGCTAAACACACTCAATGAGTGCTCGTTACTTTGCAATACTAATAAACAAAATGTCCTAAGAGGCCCCATTTTGGAATAAACATTTTTTCAATCCAAATAAAATTTTTCATAAAGCACCACATAATGAAATTTCTGTTGAGAGGCACGTTAATAATTACAACAGCAGTCTTGGAATGAATTGATACTAATTTTTTAAAATATTTCTCTTAACTAGCCTAACTAAACCCAACAAAATTTGTCTTGATAATACTGTATTGTACTTTTTCCTACTTTGTAAAATGGTGTTTTATTAATTTGTAGGTTTTATCAGTATGAATGTTTGGTGTACAATTTTTTTGTACTTTAATTCCAAAATATATTTCAGTTTCTGTTGGTGTAAAATTTGGCACTACACCACTACTACTTACAATGATTGGTGTTTTCACTCCACATGAAAAGTATTTGTCATGAAAGTTGATTGTTATGCTATTTTTCATGATAATACTGATTGCTGTGGTATTTGTACAAATTATTAACAACTGTTTCTCTTATAAGCAGATGGTCAATCGTAATTTATTTCTTAGCTCATCATAAGAATTTAATGTCTTATTACTAATTCTTCTTAGTTATACAGCTATTTATTTCACATATTAAGATCTGTCTTGTTGATTGTTAACAATCGTAACGAAAGACTGTGTTATAAAAATAACTAAGCTATTGAACATAAGTAAAAATAAAAAAATTATTAACACCTTTCTGACAGTAGGTTTACACTAAAAATAGTTTAAGAACATTATTATAATATTTTGTTACATATTATTTTGTGAAAATGAATTAATTTTTCATATTCAGTCAGTTAAATTATAGCTCTTCGCATCAATAGACAATAACTATCTTACTCTTGTTCTTAATAAGTATTAATTATATGACATTAAATTCTTTTAAAGTCTATATTTTCTAACTGGGTCGTCCTTTAGAACTTAAGTTTGCACTCATGTGTTTTACTAACAAAGACCTTAAAAATGAAATATAACGAGATAGGCTTAGATTTAAAATGTTTAGGACTTCCTTCATGAGCCATTCCATGGCTATGCGAAATATAACTACAATATGTTTAAATTTTTTCTTTAGAGAAGGTTACAATAACTACAAAGTTTCGTTACATTTCTTTTAATAGTTTCTAAAATAATAAATGTCTCCAGACTTTTCATTAACCCTGTATGTAAAGTTATACAAACTTTTATAGCCATAAAAGTTTTTGAGATTAAAAAAATCTAAGATGAATTATTTTTACTGGTGCCAAATTTTACCCACCCCCAATAGTTTAATGAGAGCCAGAATGTCATGTACAACAACTTAAACTAATGAATATTTCACCCATCTGACTAAGAGTCAGCAGAGGCTGTCGGCCATGTTGGTTTTAATCCCACAAGAACATTGTTATCTGCGAATCCATATTTTTTCGTTATTTATTTACCAAAAGTTGTGTATGATGTGTCATTTTAAACGTTATCATATTGCACGTTGGGTTTGCTTTTCATATTTTGCAATTTAATATATGCGCCTAGTTTCAAAAAATATGTGAAAATAAAAACATCAAACTAAATACTTTTAATATTTTATTCAATAAAACTAATTAGGAATGTGAAAAGCAATTCCAACACGCAATTTCATTCTTGATCAAATGCAATTTGTTTGGGGAAAATCCGTTTAAAAATAACTGTTTAATTTGGAAACACATGATCGTATGTCCGGTTAGAAATTAACATAGTTCTTATAGGATTAAAACCAACATGACCGACAACCTCCGAATTGTTGTAGGTGTGAGTTTGTATGATGTCGTTTAAAAACAACTTGCATGAGTATCCAGTATTTAAAATTAATTTTGAAAATCTATCGGCACATTATTACCGGAAGCGTTTGTTAGTATTAGACCATATATGCGATTTGATAATGTTTTTATTTAGTTTCATTTTGATATAATATGTTTGCTAAAGGCCTTAGAACATTTTATTGGTTACAAGAAAATTAGTGTTAACAAATTTCTACTTCTATTATAATTTAATGTAAAAGATTTTTTTTATCCATTTACTGGTATCGATATATTTTTATATTGCCTATTCATGCAATATAAATTTAATATTTTTGTATTTTTGTTTTTAATTGTTGTTATTATTAATATATTTATTTGCATTTGTGGTATATAAAGGTATATAAAGACATTTGGAACCTAAGTATTATATAACAGATAATTATTTATTTTTCAAAAAATTTTGGTCATGTCAATGAGATTGTAATTATTAAAATGTGAATGTTTCATGAGTTTTTAGAGTTTGAATGAAAGACATGGCAAACTATATATTATAAGATCCAATTTGAATTCACTATCAAAATCAATTATATATTATATCAGTAGATTGCTATTTATAATAGAATTATATAAAGTAAGTGTGACTTGATACACCATCTGAAGGTCAGAGATATTATTAGTACATGATGCATAATACCAGTTGCCACTGGTTACTTCTAGCTGTCAGTCCCGCTTTATCTCAACACCTGCAGTAACTTCTTGTCACCTTATCAACACTCTTGTCATCCTGTCTGGAAGTTACATAACCTCTCATTAGGTCCTTTTAGCAAGAAATATATTAGGCCCTGTCTCAAGACCAACTGATAATATTTTTTCTCCTTAGTTTATTTATGAAACTTTGCAATGGGTGAACATAAGTAGTATGCCTTGGAAGTGGCAGGTATTTTTTTTTAATTATCGTATATTTACTTTTAATATCAAGCAAATCAATGTGTATCAATCGGGGGAGATATTATAATTGTAATGTATGAAAAACTCAATTAATTCATTAAAAATATTTTTTTAATATAATTTTAAACAAAATAAAATTAATATTAGTGGAGTGTGTGGGCCCTTTTTTGCATTGAAATTACAATTCAAGTGGTTTTATTTCTAATTGGTTGAGATGTAAGGTTTTCTCGTTTTCCTAAATTTAACACCGCACAACAAAACAATTTGTGCGGGTGATTATTTTTTTTTTTGTTATAATGGGATTGAACTAGATACCTTTTTTTTAATACTGCAAATATATTAACAGATGTATAAATAAGACCTTTTTCTTGGTTTTTGTTTTGTTGTTTTTTCACACTTGGATCTATATTTTTAGGTATTTTCGCACTTGTAAGTTCTTTTTTGGGCCTACTCTAAGATTTGTAAATATTTTATCTTAATATTTATGTATACTAGTCAAATTCAAAGTTGAATTGCTTGTGCTATTGTCTATACACGGTTGGTCAAAAGTCTAAAGACACCAAGTGTGTCAGTGTAGAACAACAAAGATGTTTATAGACGCAAGAATGTACTTTTTTATGCAAAGTGCAATTGGGACCACAAAACCAAAATGGGATATTTTGGGGGCAAGTCCAAATTTGTTAACGCAAATCCCTCATATCATCCCTCTTTTTAAAGGTCATGAAAAAAAAGAACAATGCAAATTAGAAGTTTCTATCACTATGCAAAAATGTTTTTCTTAATTTTCAATGTCTCTTTTAAAAAGAACACTTTAAACTATTAAATATTTTTAATATATCGATTACCATTCATGATAGTGTTAAAATAAAAATCTCTAATTCCACTGTTCATTTTTTTTTTTTTTTTTTTTTTTTTGACAAAAGCTTTTAAAAAGAAGGATGACTGGATTGGGGTTTGCATTTGAAAATTTTGAGTTGATACCAAAACATCCAAATTTGGTTTGGTGAGCCCAATTGCTTTATGCATGAAAAAGTACATTTTTGTGCCTTATAAACATATTTTGAGTTTAGTTGTTGTACACTGACTCATTGAAAAATAATCAGGGTGTCTCCCCAGACTCATGAATACACCTGGATATTTGTATTATTAGACTTAACTGATCCAAACAAATCAATTTTAAAATTAAGTTTGTTGTTGATTTTTGGGATTGTTAAAATATTTATTGCTGTGCAAACATTTGCTCAACCTTCCTATAATAAACACAAACCAGTTAGAACCACTAACCAATCAACACACCTGTTCAAACTGACTTGCACTGTGTCGGTTATACTGCAAAAATATCAATGAAAGTAATTGTTGAGCAGAGTCTGGTTAGAAGCAGTTTCTAGTTAACTGCGAGCATTGTTTCATCAGCCAATGTGATATTTATGACTCTTTTCAAATGTTGACATTGTATGACACGGTTTATATAAGAAACACTAACTGTTGAACTTGATCAATACACATCAAGTTTATATTATAAACAGATTATTTAATAGTTAGTTACTCTTCAAGAAAAATGCAACAGAAATTATTGATGATGGTCAGATACATAATTATAATACTACAAATAAAATTCACATTGTAATGTAAATTTTTACACAAAAAAACAACATAAATATATTCAAGATAACATTAAAAAAATAAAAACTTAGCAGATGCTGCCTCATATTACAATAAAAATTTCAAGCATATTATATTGCTTGAAGAATTTTGCAATATGAAAAAGTCTTACTAGTGAAGAAGAGAACAAATAACAAATTAACAAAGATGGAAAAGAAGACAAATAAATACTAAATTTCTATTTGAGGCACCTGAAGCCTTAAAATTAGTTTGTGTTATTTATTTAATGTGTATACAATTGTAAATAAACAGGCCTTATATTATCATTAGTTTAACAGGCTTAAAGGTCATTTTATAATTCTGTAATATTAATAAATTTGATTAACACATTGACTGCGGACTACTTCTTTATACGTAGTGGTGGCGCTGCGCGCGTAGTGGACTACTTCTAAATTGTTGGCACCAAAATGCACACAAAGAATGGCACAACAAGCGGTGAGTGGCACAAGGTTCCCGGGCAATGGCTAGCCTCAACCTGAACCAATATCGTTGAAGCGGGAGGGGTACTTCTTTAGAAGTAGTCCGCTACGCGCGCAGCGCCACCACTACGTATAAAGAAGTAGTCCGCAGTCAACGTGTTAATAAAGGTCCTAAATTTGGATTTGATGTAAGAAAGTTTTACGTTACACATATTACATTACATAGTTTTATTTCTTGTCATGGTTCTACATGTTAATGTATATTAAAACAGTTTTGCTTACCTAAAATATAAAATTTTGCACAAATAATTGTTTAAGGAAAGTAGTGAAAGGTGTATCTTTACAAATCAAGCATGGATTTAATGTAAATATTTATTGAATTTATTTTCAATTATTAACTTTTTATAGGATTAGAGTTAATGCTCTGTAGTTAGTCTTGTCATACATACTAGTTGGACAAGGACAGTCTTGATTTGAGTCTCTTCTCCTAGCATTCAGCATAACAACAATGTACCAAAACACAATGTAATAATCCTAACAAAAAAGTTACTCAAGTCAAGTTACAAAAAGTCATCACTTAAAGACAGCCCCATCCCAATATAAAGAGACACAAAATCTTCAATTAGCACATCACAAGCCTTGAGTAAAGGCCCAGACAGGGGCCAAAAAGGCACAGACAAAAAAGGGAGGGGGGAAGTCACCTGCACGCAGAAGACTTGTCCTGGAGGAAGCTGTCTCACAGTGGTGAAGGGGGGAGTAAGTGGCAGCACCCTCTGGGCCACACAGATCAAGATAGGCCCATATTGAAAGTCCCGCAACCGAGCCTTCAGGTACTATCAGGCAGAAGAGTGCAAGCAGGTGACCCTCTATCTCCCTCTGGAACCCTGGAGCTTGAAATTTTCCTTAGCCGGACATATTAGAGCAACGAAAGGCACAAGTCAAAAAGATGGCGAACCAGAAAGAAGAGAGGAGCGTTGTCATGGAAGAAAGGAATGAACCACACAAAAGAAAACAAGCATAGAGGAAAGCGGGCTATCCCAGAGACGAATCGAAATCTGTGCCACGGCACACCAATGGAAATTAACCAAAACAAACATTTTTCAAAAATATTATTTAAAAAATCTTTGTTGTACAATGCAACATACAGATTATTAGTTTCTTTCCTTATAAACTTTATTAATATACCTAAAACTTTCTTTTTATTATTATTAGTGTAAACTTATAATAAAAAAAAGCATTAGTGTAAACTTTCTTTTTAAATGTTTCCCATTCCTTCTTAATCAATTCATATCACTCAGTTGTTTGTGGTTGTGTACAGGGCGGACTTGTGAGCACTGCCACCCCTCAGCAGACAATGACCTGGCTCCAGGCCAATCGCTTTGCTGCCTACTTGCACACCTTCGCCAGCTTCTCTGGGGCCGATATCATGCGCCTCTCTCGTGACGACCTAATCCAGATCTGTGGTCTTGCTGATGGCATTCGTCTTTACAATGCCCTTCACCCCAAGGCCAAGTAAGAAAATATCACAACATCTTAAATACTGTCATTGACCGTAGAAACAAACAGACTGTCCAAGGCAATGCATTTGGTGTAGACACACGTCTGTGCTGCTGCCTAACAATGATTGGTTTCAAATCAACAACCATTTGGCGTACTATTAACTCAACGTTTAAAGAAAGTATTTTTACTGTTCAGGAAAAATTCAACATGAAGAAATAAGAATCTTTGTGATAGGAGTTTTTCAGTACACAGATTATATTGCATGATCATTTTAGATCTTAGGCTTTATATATTGAGAAGTTTTTTTTTGTACAATCTGATTCTTGTCAACAGTTCAATTAATGAGCTTTTTTGCTAGTGTTGGAAAAATAAAATGTTAAGTAATGAATTTAACGTTAATATAAAAATTGTATGTTTTCAATCGGATTTTAATTACTTGAAAAATAGTTACCAAATATTATTTGTGATAGTTTTCATTCCAATTTCATTACAAAGTATAGAAATGTATTATCTTCAAGCTCTTTCTTTACTGGATTTATAATTTAATGTTATGAATTATGAATCAAATACTCCAGTAAGTATAGTTTTTTATTTTGTAAGGTCTTTCAGTAACAAAGTTACCATCTTCAGAAATATCAATTCATTCAGAACTTAATTATTGTTATTGTGTGTTTGTGTATAACACACAATAACTGCCCAGTAAATGTAATTACTGGAGTGTTTGATTCATCTTTGACATTAAATACAAATTTATATTTAGGAAATAATGAATAATGGCAGATTCATGAAATGTTAAAGTAACGAATACGTGAGTGACTTTTTCTAATTTTGATTTAAACAGTGTTTGAATTGTTGTAGGACTCTGTATCTCTGCATTCAGAACTCGCCTGTGGTGTACCAAGCCATCTACTTGGCATCATTGTCTAGTCGGGAAATGTGCATCAAAGTAGCAGCCCTTGTAGGGCTCTCGTTGAATCAGCTGTCTCACGTCTACTTGCAAGGACCTAATGGCATTCATGTTGTCATAACTGATGAACTTGTTCGTAACATCAAAGATGAGTCCACGTTTACTACAGAAATCATTTCAGGTTGGTTTATTTTTGCCTTGAAAATAAATGTTTATTTTTCTTCATAAAGTGTTAATATCAGGCATCTTAATCTCTGGCATAGTTGACAATGATAGTTTATTCATCATCAGATAAATACAAAATTTATATTGATTTTGTCAATACATTTAAAGATTACTTGGTAGGTTCTCAATTGTGCTGGGATGTTGATAGGAGTAGATATATATAAAATATAAATTCCAAACTAATTCCAACTCCAAAAAAAATTAGTAATATATTATTGGTATATTAGAGAGATAGGACATCAGCAAACTTACCTTAAAAGACAAGTTCACTAACATCAGAGTAGTAGTCACAAACACAAAATACACAAAAGCTCACAAATTTTCAACACCACTGGCATTTTCTTCAGGTGAGTAGAGGGAGAGAGAGAGAGACACTGAAATGACTTCCACTATTGCTGGGTAGGTGGCTGTGGTGGGGGGGTGTACATCCATAGAGCAACACTCAGGTGTAGATGCAGTATTTCAGTTAGTATATATATATAAAAATATAAATGAAGTTTGCTGATGGGGAAGGGGTTGAAGGGAAGTGGTCTATCTTATGTTCAGATTAGGTGGGTCACGGGATTTTGTTATCCATTGGTGTGCTAATTCCATCCTTCGGAGTTGGGAACTATTGGCATGGGAAGGAAGGGATCTGATTACCTTAGTGGTGTAACACTGATCAAAATTTTGATTATGGAGAAGAGTATGGGCAGAGACAGGTTTTTCAGGATTTTGGACTTTGCAATCATGTCTATGGCCATTCATGCGTTTACGAAGGGTTTCACTGGTAAGGCCAATATATTGGGCAGGACAGTGCTGGCACTGGAGTTGATAAATTAGATTGGTGGAATCACAGGAGTGGTTTCCAGGTATCTTGTAGGTTAAGGAGGTAGTGGAGCTGGTAAAAGATGTGGCTGAGAGATGAATAGGGCAGGTTTTGCAAGATTTCTTGTTACAAGGATTGGAACCGGGTGGTTGCTGGTCTTTAGGACAGGTCAGGATGTTGGGATCAGGTAACTTAGGATGGACCAGGATCTGGCGGAGGTTTTTGTTTTGTCTGAAAGTTACAGTAGGAGGTTTTTCAAGGAGATCTTTGGTGTGGGGGGAAGCTTTTAAGATGTTGAAGCCATCTTTCAGGATTTTGTTGAGTTTTTGTAGGCCATGGTGGTAATTAGTGATAAGGGGTAAGCATTGGGAACTGCTTCTGGTTTGGGGTTGGTTTTGGGACTGGGCTAAACGGATTTGGTTTTTAACAAGGTTGGTAGGGTAACCTCTCTTTTGGAAAGCACTGACAAGTTGGTTGTTGTATTGATTTAGGTTTCTGGGAGAGGAAATGATACGTTTGGCACGGGTGGCTAGGCTATAGGGTAGGGAGCGTTTAGTGTTGTTGGGGTGACAGCTGGTATAGTGAAGGTATTGTTGTTTATTGGTAGGTTTGATGTGAATATCAGTTTGAAGGACACCGTCCTCCAATCCAATTTCAACATCAAGGAAGACTATGCGTTCAGAAGAGGATTGCCAGGTGAAATTCAGTGATGAAAAGTTTTGTAGGCTTTGAAGGAAGGTTTCAAGATTGTTTTCGGAGTCAGTCCAGATCATGAAAATATCATCGATGAAACGGAGCCAGCAGAGGGGTTGGACGGGTTGTTTTTGAAGGAACAAAAACAACCCGTCCAACCCCTCTGCTGGCTCCGTTTCATCGATGATATTTTCATGATCTGGACTGACTCCGAAAACAATCTTGAAACCTTCCTTCAAAGCCTACAAAACTTTTCATCACTGAATTTCACCTGGCAATCCTCTTCTGAACGCATAGTCTTCCTTGATGTTGAAATTGGATTGGAGGACGGTGTCCTTCAAACTGATATTCACATCAAACCTACCAATAAACAACAATACCTTCACTATACCAGCTGTCACCCCAACAACACTAAACGCTCCCTACCCTATAGCCTAGCCACCCGTGCCAAACGTATCATTTCCTCTCCCAGAAACCTAAATCAATACAACAACCAACTTGTCAGTGCTTTCCAAAAGAGAGGTTACCCTACCAACCTTGTTAAAAACCAAATCCGTTTAGCCCAGTCCCAAAACCAACCCCAAACCAGAAGCAGTTCCCAATGCTTACCCCTTATCACTAATTACCACCATGGCCTACAAAAACTCAACAAAATCCTGAAAGATGGCTTCAACATCTTAAAAGCTTCCCCCCACACCAAAGATCTCCTTGAAAAACCTCCTACTGTAACTTTCAGACAAAACAAAAACCTCCGCCAGATCCTGGTCCATCCTAAGTTACCTGATCCCAACATCCTGACCTGTCCTAAAGACCAGCAACCACCCGGTTCCAATCCTTGTAACAAGAAATCTTGCAAAACCTGCCCTATTCATCTCTCAGCCACATCTTTTACCAGCTCCACTACCTCCTTAACCTACAAGATACCTGGAAACCACTCCTGTGATTCCACCAATCTAATTTATCAACTCCAGTGCCAGCACTGTCCTGCCCAATATATTGGCCTTACCAGTGAAACCCTTCGTAAACGCATGAATGGCCATAGACATGATTGCAAAGTCCAAAATCCTGAAAAACCTGTCTCTGCCCATACTCTTCTCCATAATCAAAATTTTGATCAGTGTTACACCACTAAGGTAATCAGATCCCTTCCTTCCCATGCCAATAGTTCCCAACTCCGAAGGATGGAATTAGCACACCAATGGATAACAAAATCCCGTGACCCACCTAATCTGAACATAAGATAGACCACTTCCCTTCAACCCCTTCCCCATCAGCAAACTTCATTTATATTTTTATATATATATACTAACTGAAATACTGCATCTACACCTGAGTGTTGCTCTATGGATGTACACCCCCCCACCACAGCCACCTACCCAGCAATAGTGGAAGTCATTTCAGTGTCTCTCTCTCTCTCCCTCTACTCACCTGAAGAAAATGCCAGTGGTGTTGAAAATTTGTGAGCTTTTGTGTATTTTGTGTTTGTGACTACTACTCTGATGTTAGTGAACTTGTCTTTTAAGGTAAGTTTGCTGATGTCCTATCTCTCTAATATACTAATTCCTGGCCTAGTGCCCTTTAACCTAACATAATATATTATTGGGCGATTCTAACACTCCTTAAGGCTGTTTGGTTAAAAACAATTTTCAATTTTTTTTTGGATTTCAGTTACTTTATATCAGCTATTAAATGCCTCGCAAGTAGTTCTTTCATTAAAATTATGTTCATAGTTTATAAATACATCACCTCAAAGATGCAAATTTGGGCTTTCTTAGTACATGCAAAATCAAGAAACTATTTTCCCGATTATTACACAATTTACAAAATTGATTAACTTTATATACCCAACTTTTGGTTGTACTTTTACCTGCATGTTATATTACAATCCAATCGCTACGCACACGTATAGCAAGACACAGCACCCGCACCTGCAGGATTGTGCTTCAATGACTTCCTGCTACTATATCCAACCTATTCCAGGGGAGGGGGAGGAGCCGAGTGTCATTGTATGAGTAGATCACAGTCAGCCCTGCGAGCGGAATTCAGTTTTCCCTAAAGTCGGCCGAACCGCATTAAGGAGCCTGTTAAAACCTCATTGGATGTTGATATACCAATTGTTTCGGAACTCAAGTAAAACTAATGTAGCTTTCTTAGTAATTGGATTATTGGACCAATTTTCTAAGAACAGATGTAAAGGAGGGGGGGGAATAAAAATAGTTTTATTTTGTAAAAACCTAATTTATTTTTATAGATATTTTTCCAAAAAAAACTAAGAAAATAATGTGGCTCATGTTCTTGTATCATCTAATACAAATTGTATTTTGTTGCAGACTTGTCCGGGGATGGACTGTGCCTATTGTTGAAGCCTCCCCCACAGCATTAATATTGTCAGCTTCGACCTAACATTCAACTCTTTATATATCTTTAATCTCTTAATATTATTATAATCACTTACTCTTATTCTTATTTAAAGCATTTTATCCAACTCTTATTCAAGAGCTTACAAGCTCTTATGGCCTTATATGTTGAGTAACGTTGCCTATTTTATTAAAAATAAAAAAAGTATTAGTGCATTATAGATTTTCCTGTAAATTAACTAGTTTTTTAGTATACTCTGTGACTGATGTCAATTTTTTTAAGTTTTTAGTTGTATTATTTTGATCGATCATAATGAATTATTTTATTTTTTTTTAAACGGTTTTACATTGCCCTTCATTATATTTTTGTGTTGATCTGTTTGTTTTAGGAAAATTTGATGAAAACTATGATTTTATTCAGCTGTGATGGCTCTTTCCATTTTATTATTTTGTAGTTTTTAGTAATTTTTTATGGTCATATAATTTGGTTGTTGGAAGAAAAGTGGCAGTTTTAAGTTAGTTATTGTCATTCTAGTATTATTAAATAAAAATTTTGTACTATCCTTATTATTATTGTTAATGCATGACACTTCACTAATCTTACTTGCTAGTTTTTATTCTTGATAATCTCTAACTAGGTATAGCTCTAGATATTTTAGGCTCAGGTATTTCACATTCACCTACTTTATAATACTCTTGCAAATATAGGTTTACGTAGACATTATTACCACAGTTAGTACAAACTTATCGTGTATATGATTAGCGCTTTGAGGAGTTAGTGTAACAAGTCCTACATAATAGCCATATTATTCATATACTATGTAGATTAGAGTAGAATTCCTCAAAACATTCAGTCATGAGTTGACATTTTTGTGTGCTATCTTGAAGGAGAGGGAAGTCCCATAGGCCGTATCTTTAGCGGCCAGATTGTCGTAGGACTTGTGTTGTAAGCTGATGTAGAATGGAACTTGCTACGATGGAATCTTATTGTGAAGTGTTTGATTAATCAAACCATTTGTCAAGTGGTTCAGATGATTGTTTAATAAACGGTATATTTATGCCAACTGTAGTTGGAAAAGCTGTGCCTTCAAGATCATATATTATCTACATGTTACATATCCTTCTATAAAATGTTTTAAAGGTAACACGTGCTCTAGAATAGGTGATTATTCCCTTCACATTACGCTTCAAGTAAATGTTATGTGTTATTGTTGTTATTTTAGCTGTAGAGCTCGAGGTCAGTACAAGGGACAATCTGAAAGTGATGAGAGTTGTCAACTCTGAGGAGGGAAAGCATATTTTATGTGATTTTGTTGTTATTTTATGTAGTTTTATAGAAGGTGCTCCAGGAGAGTAGATGGGAATTTCTTGTCCCTGGATGCAACATCGCTATTATAGTACAAACGTGCTTATCTCATGAATTTATTATTTGTGGTTGTATCGAACAGTGCAAGTGAAGAGATGGGAAACTAGAGTGCCTAAGATAGATCAAAATATCATTAAGAATAGTTTAGTAAAAAGCTTATATTTAAAGTATCTGTAATCTATGCATGATGTAACAAGGTACCCAAGTGCCTTTTTGAATGTGAAGGTTGCAGTTGGTGGAAAACAACAAAAGTATTTTAAGCAGGCTTCACAATATATTGATTTTTAGTAGAACTTTGCCAGAAGCAGTTTTTTCTTATCAGTTGTTCAAAATAATACTTGACCATTACAACGTATTTATTCAATTAATTGTTATAAATCGGTTCCTCCTTTTTCGTATTTAACCATCAGTAAAAGTAAGATAGTTCTGTATCAAAGTAACGTAAAAAGTAGACTGAACAGGATAAAAACAAGCTGTTGTGAAACTGTCTATTATTGATGAACTAAATAAACAAGATTTGCTGAAGAAATTTATTAATCTCTAAATTGTTTCCATATTTCTGGGCCAAATGAACTGACTTATAGTTTAGTGTAGATTTTATATAAGTTAAAAAAAATATAAATATAGTATTAAACTATTCATCTCTCTTTAATACAAGACATTGTGGCTGTGTACAACTGGATTACGTGATCATGTGCTATTGTTGTTTAAGATTGTGTTTATTTGATGGAGTTTTTTTGTTTTGCTTCCATGTTAATAAAGATATATTATTCATTCTGAATGTTTTTAAATTCCCATTTTTTAATCTGATTTTTTAATTTATTTTTTATTCGCCCCTTGCTTTTATTTCTGGTCAATAAAAGCACAAACTATCTTGAATCCCACAATTCTAAAACTTATAAAGGTACTAGGGGCCTGTTTTACAAAGAAACTTGTACTATTAGTGAAAACTAAACATTTTCTGTTTTTTGTTGTTAATAAATTTTCACAAAATCACCAATAAATAACACTTTTTTCGAGGCCTTTCGCCAGCAAAGCTGGCATCATCAGGCAACACAAACTTTTATTTGGTTATAAACAAAACAATACAATAATTAATTTGGAAAACATATGTAAATAATTAAAATAATTATAAAATTGTAAACATATGGTAAATTAATAATAATATATATTAGAGTATATAATTTTGTATAAAATGTGATGATAATAAACGAGAATTTTGAATAGGCCCACTTTCATTATTCATTAAAGATGAATCACTTTTGTTAATAAAATAGGTTTCCCAGGCATTTAAATGTTTTGAAGATGAAACTGATTTTATTATTTTTGAATTTTCTTTTGTGATGCTATGGTTTGTTGTTAAGCAATGTTTAGCAACTGCTGATTTTTCTTCTCTATTAAATTTAATATGTGAATAATGTTCTTTAAATCTTATTTTTAAATTTCTTTTAGTTTGCCCTATGTATTTTTCTTCACAATTGTCACAATTAATTTCATAAATTCCAGATAGATTTTCATTTTTAATTTTGTCTTTAGGATTATTTAATTTGTTTTTTAATTTGTTTACAGTTTTTGGAACGAAGTGAAAGGCCTCGAAAAAAGTGTTATTTATTGGTGATTTTGTGAAAATTTATTAACAACGAAGAATACCAATATCAACTCAATCTGAAATTTACAAATTTTCTGTTTTATATACATGATGGAATATGTTTGACAAAAGAAACTTAATTACAAAATTTAAATTCTTTTATAATAGTAAAATTTACAAGGACTTAATATCACCAACATCACCTGTTAAGTAGCTCCAGTGTGCTGAAAATCTTCCTCTGTCCATGTATGTATTTTTTCCTCCACCTGATTTTCTTTTAACCTTTTGGCTATTAATTGATGATCCATCATCAACCATGCTTGGTGCCAGTGGACGATCGATCGTCAGCTAGTTTGGTTATTTTATTGCTTTGTTGAATTGAAACATAATATCAACATTCTAATTTATCGTGTTTTTCCCTCCACCCTAGCCAGCAGTGATTAAGATACAATTAATGAAATTGATTTAGTGGAAAATCAATTTGATGTTGCTCAGTTGGATGAATTGAAGAAAATGGTAGCGCCGTGCTGTAACCTCTACTTGGAGAGGAATTGTAGAGAATGTAGGCGATAGGTTCTATGCTCGGTCTCCTTAACTCTCGTACCGACATAGTGTAGTTTACCGCTCTTAAGTTGTGTTGCCTAACGGGCATAGTGCGGTTTATGGCCCTTAAATATGTAGCGGCACCGTTAATCATTTATTATAGTATGAGTTTTTATGCTACACGAATAATTCCAATGCCACTAGACGCTACATGAGTTGCAGATTGCAGGGGTACACAACACACTGATGTAGGAGTAACATATGATTGAATAAGATGTATGTAAAGTTACGATGGCTCATATTTGCTATTTGTAAACAGAGATGCAGAATTTCTCCCCTTGTGAATTCGACGGTATAATATTTGTGTTTATTATCAAAATACAATTTATATGTTGTAATATGTATCATAGTGATGAGTTATTTATAATAAAACATAAGTGTGGGCTAGAAAAATAGTTCAATTCAAGGGTTATGTTTGGTTCTATTTATTTATTCATAAGAACCTAATTTATTCAGCTCACACCTATGGACACTAAGAAAAGCATACAAAAAAGTTGTTTCCTTCGTAGAGCAGATTTTTATCTAAATTTTAGTGTATGTTACAACTCCGTAATCTTTATACAACATTACTAGTTATTTTTTTATTACAATTGTTTCCATAACAAATTTTCATTGTTGTGTAGTTTTTGGAGTACAGTATATATTTATTTATGTAGGTATCCATTATGTGTATATTTCCGAAAACTACATAAAATTTAGAATATCTTGGCTATCTTCAATTTTTTGTGTTATTATTGCATCATTGTTTATAGGATATTCCACCACTCAATTTAAATTGTTTTAACGTATTTTTTTTTTTTTAATTCAAATTACTGGGGTGAAAATATATAATTGTTTTGGTACATCGTATGTATATTACATAATAGCCTATTCTTTTGTGATCACAATGATACCAAACGTTAGTAGGTTTACACTGTATAGTTATTATTTTTTTAATTTAAGAAAATAGTCTGCAAATCGCCTGCCGGTTAGGCAAAAAACAACTACCGGCTCAAGGATTAATACTGACATGGCATCTGCTTAGTGGTTGCTATTGGCTCAATGATAGATGGTAGTCAGGGTCTGGATTTTGTGTAAGAAAGAGAACTGAGCATCTGGCTTGTCAAAATAACCAATACAATACGTTCAGATTCCACGTGAAGTTGTAGGTCCCTTAGTTTCCCTGGCTGTTAATAATTGTGTCTTTCTAAGGAACAGTCAACCTTAGTTAGTGACGATGAGTACACTCATTTGCCCGTATCTCTATGATCAGCGATTAAATGATGAATAAATTTTAAAATCTACATAACTGGCTTGAGAGCAATTCATTTTACAACATACATGAATTCTTTGAAGCTGCAAAAATATAAAATTTATTCTTTAGTAGCTTTTTAGCTCTATATTTTATTTTATATCATTTATTTATTTTGTTAATTTGCTATATTTTATTATTGCCAATTATTCTGTTCTTAACGTTCATGAATACAATTGTTTTTATTTTTATTATTAATGCAAATATTTTGTCTGTTTTCAGTTTGAGCTAAAGTGATCAATAAGTAAAATGTAATCGCCAGATGAAGGAGCGCATGGAAACATAGCCAACATGTTAGATTTGTTTTAATAAACTTCACTTGTCAGCTCACATGGGCCGCAGGCCTATGCGTAAACTTTATTAAACTAGTGAAGTACCATCAGTTCAGTTGGAGATTCGAACCGTGGATTCTGCAGTCCGAAACCTTAACCATTAAGTTGCCATTCTGGCATCTCATTTATACATAAACTGAATGCTAACCTTGCCTATTATTTCTGAATAAAAATGTTATCCTTTTTGCGCCAATTCTGGTGAATCCAGGTAAGCAGGGTAACTAAAGAATATCAGCCAAAACCTTATTTAAGCATATACTTGTCATTTATGTATGTCTAAAATACTAGTTTACTTTGTTTTATATGAAAACTACTCAATATTCTTCAAACCTAAGTAGAATGTAATAAAGTTTGGGTTTTTACAGGATTTGGAGCAACCCAAAGTCATGGATATTGAAGAGGGTATTGTGTAAGCTCCACTATACTCTATTTCTTATTGAGAATGCAGTACAGTAAGGCCATAAGCAATGCTAATCAAAGGGAGTTTTTGAGGTACAGAACTGTATAAAACTGTTGGCTCGCTAATACAAAGTAATGATAAATTCAAATTATCGCAAGGAAGTGGTTGGGAAAATATTCATTGCCTGTTATTAAAGGCATAAAATTTAAAAAAATGAATATAATTTTTTTGTAATAAATGCTTTAAAAACTTATAGCTCTTAGAGATTCATATTTGAGAGGCCAAAATTCAATTACACTGCATTTTAAGTGAATAAATATTGATTGAACATTCTGAAATTTTGTGTAAACTATAGAGAAGTATTGGATGCTTACTGTGTTAGTATGATTATATAATCAAACTAATTTGTAATGATATAATAAAAGTAAATTTATTTTATATATTTGAGAAGACATGGAAAAGTCGACCTGTGAGGAATTTAATGGTCAGGGAAGTTTCGTCAGCAGAAAAGTTGTAGATAAACGCTGGTACTTTATTTTTTATTTGAAACTTTTTTCATCAATATGCATAGTCGGTAATAAGTGACAAAGAAATATGACTGTGGGGCGCGTGTAGTGGTCATAGTGTTGGTGAGTTGGCCTCACTCTGAACCATCCATGATTCCATTGGTGCCAAAAAAATACTATTTATTTTTATATAAAACCTATTCTACTAAAAATGTTTCTTAAAGTGAATTTACAATGTTAGGCAATGAAAATTACAGGCATAAAGCCAATTATTATTTGTCAGTTATTTTAACAGGGCATGAAATCATTTACAATACAGTAAGTGTTTTATAGTATATAAGTGTCACATTTATTTTTTAGTTACCCACCCGTTCCAAGAGTAAAGTTGTTTATATCAACTTATTGCTGTTTATTATTTCCTTAAAAATATTTATAATTACTATATTTTGTTTGGTTAGCTCATTTAAGCTTACAAGGAATTTGAAATTAATTAACTGTTTTGACCATATCTCTTCTGGAGGCAGTTTAATTAATTTTGATAAAATACATAGTTGAAATTAAGATACAATTTTAACTGTAATTTTTTGTTTTATATATTTTTTTAGGTATTTTTGTTGGCGTGACAATCTGTCCACAATCTCCTTTCTTTCTTAATTTATAATTCTTCAATCCTAGTTCTTTCACTAATTAACGTAGCTTCACTGGGTTACATTTTTATCCGGTTAGCACTTTTCAAAATACTTATATACATTTAACTCTGTTTTTCTCTCACCACATAATATAACTATTTTTCTTTTGGCTTATAATTATTGAATTCACTCGATCACTTTTTTAAAACGCCCAGAAAAACATAATCAATAGCCACAAATGAATGTACGCTTGTACTTCCTTCTTGGAGGATGTTTGTTTATTCCTTTGCATCAACAAATAAAACGAAAAGAGCGAAAGGCCCAAAAGAGTCACACGCCCGCCTTGTCCTCAGTTGAGTTATTGATGGGATATAGGTAAATAGAACACACACTGAGCTGGGTTTTATTTGTTTGAAAGCTTATTTTTACTAAAACTAATTAATTATTTATTGTAACACAATTCATAAATTTCTTGAATATTATAAAATATGCCTAATAACCTAACATAAATTATTGTATACTAAAGTAATTGTATTAAATCAATGAATAATTTCAACACTTGTTAATTTAGGTACAAAACATGGGTTGTACCAATAAATAAACGTTCATTTTTTTGTCTTTGAATAGGCTAATTAAATCTTGATTCCTTCAAGTAGACCCTAATTTACAGCATTATACTTGGTAATTTATTTTCTTTACTATATTTCTCTTTTAATCAGTAACATTTTTCTTGTAAATGAATAACTTACTTACTTACTCCCATGGCCATCGATGCCCAAGAAGGGATTTGGCCTCACCAACAAGCTCTCTCCATCTTTCTCTGTTTTCTGCCTCCTCCATTGTGGTTCCAAGTGCTGCGGTGTCTGTCTTAACCCCATCCCACCATCTTCTTTTTGGTCTACCTAGAGGTCTTCTTCCCACTGGTCTTCCCAATCCAGCTTCCTTCAGTAATGAATAAACTAGTTAATAATTTGTTTGTTCTTTAAATCAATTTTTAGCTAACGATATTTGATTTCAACACTGTTTAATACCTAATTCAATTTTATGAGACATTTTAGACATACGCTTTTTTTAAAGAAAAATACTGTAATATAGTATCCAAGCTAAACCGTGAAGATGCTATATGACAGTGGACAGACAGATAGTGCTCTATATTTTTGCACCAGCTAGTAGCGCTGTGTTTGTCCATAAGCGCCGTACTACATTCTCAACATGAAATAGAGTATAGAAGAAATTCTTTTTGAGTATCATGGACATTCACAGAGAGCAGCAGAATCGCAGCTTGACGAAGAGAAGCATAAGCAAATATAATAAATCATTGAGAAAGTAGAGATATTCTTAAAAATCTCTAGATGGTAGAAGTTCGTAGGAGTGTTACTTTATCAGTGGTGGACTTGAAATATAGTAACTCGGTTTCCTGCAGCAAATCAGCAAGCTCGTAATGTAGAAATACTGCTAGGTTCATTTTTGTCATGTTTTCCTACACAGAAAGTGAAAAGCAAAGCTAAAAATATTGTGAATGTATAAAATACTACTTCACAAAATAACAGAATACCTTGCCTACCAATGAAAATAAAATGTTGGTTGCTACACATAGTTGGATTACTACAATAATCATACAGCATACCTGATAAACTTGGTAGACTGGTACATTGTAGATAGACACAATCACATAACAAAGAATTGAATAGGAAATATTCCTCAGTTACTTAGTGACTGAAGAAGAGGCCAGTGGCCCCGAAATAGTTCACTCTTCAATTCTTTGTTATTAGGTTAGGTTTAAGGGCACTATGCCAGGAATTAGTATATTGGAGAGATAGGACATCAGCAAACTTACCTTAGAAGACAAGTTCCACTGGCACTTTCTTCTCTTTACTCGCCTGAAGAAAGTGACAGTGGCACAGAAAATTTGTTTGATTTTGTGTATGTTATTACTACTCTGGTGTTAGTGAACTTGTCTTCTAAGATAAAGTTGCTGATTTCAATTCTTTGTTATGTGATTGTGTCTATCTACAGTGTACCAGTCTAACAAGTTTATCAGGTATGCTGCTTTCCTTTCCTTTCATTACTACTGAAATCCTAGGCCTAGTGCACAAAATTTAACCTGAAAATAATTGTACAGAATCTGATCTTAGAAGCAGTGATGGTATTGGTAGAAATGTTCAGATGTGTCATACTATACACCTCTTATGAAATGCTTATTTTTCTTCAGTGATGAGTTTTACATGTTAACTTAAATCAGTTGGTTTTAATGTCTTGGATTCCTAATAAATGGGAAAAAATACTGAGACTTAACTTTTAAAAATCTACTACCCACTGGCTTGGACCAAGGAATGGAAGAAATGTTTCCAAATAAAGTAGAATTGACGTACACGGGCCGTGATGACGTTGGATAAGTGAAAATGTCAGATAATAGGGAATTGCAATAAAAGCGCTAATTTTTTTATAACTAAGTACTTTAATGCATTTTACAAAGAATTAACACTTTAGCACTGTTTAAACAATCATTACTTTGGGTTATAGAACACAAAATAAAACTGATAACAATAAAAAATTCAACGTAATAAAATTTCAGTACAGTATAATGTATAAGTTGCAATATACAGTTATTTAACAATACCTAAAATGAAAGGTAAATGAACAAAATGTACTAAATATAAAATTACAATTATAAATTAACTTTATACAGATAAAAAATTACTGTATTATTTATTTAATTTAACAAGAGTAGTTTAGGATTTTGAAAAACGTGTTTTATTGTAATTTGCTTGCATGAAGACTGTCGTTTCTTAGCTACGATATTACGCCATTTCATTATAGAGACACTGTACAGCCCGTTCTAAAACTCAGCGTAAGGTTGGACAGTAAGCAACAAAATTACTGTATCTGCTCATTCAAAAATACATTAGCTGACCAGTTACTTATTGCTGTATTGCATTGTTACGTAAATCACGTATTGCAGTACACAATCAAATTCTGTAACAAATTAACCGATTTTCGTTGTATAAATGTTCCGGTCCCGAGTATCTTGGAAGATCAGATGTTTTTACGGTAGCGATTTCGGGATGGGTATGTTATATTTTCACACAGATACTCTCAATGAAAGTTTTCATCAATATTGTTACTTCAGGAATTATTTATTTCCCTGGTTTGTGGGATATATGCTGAGACAAAGTCGTTTAGCTGCTCAGACTTAGTGGATATGCAGCTAAGCAACATCTCATCAACTACGCAAACGCTCTGATTCAAAATCAACAATTTTATTAAGTCTATTTTTAAACAGTAAAAGACCTAGCTCACGATATATGAATTGGGGTTAGTAAGTGAAAGAAAATAAAGTTACAAATATACATTGCATAACATATTGAAGTAGTGTCTGAGGAAGAGTAATTCAACATTAGCATGTATATTGAAGGTAAAGTGAATTCCAAACTAAAAAAAAGTTGGCATCAGATTTTGTAGATGATTTAGATAGCTTTATTCATCTTTTATCTGGAAGATTTTCCTTGATTTCAGTTCTGATAATCAAATGAGGGAGAGCTGATTAACCTGCCAAGTCATCTTACATCTCCAACTTTCCACACCACAATTAATTATTATTAATAATAATAACAATAATGATATTTCCAAACAACAATAATTCCAAACTAAAAAAAAGTTGGCATCAGATTTTGTAGATGATTTAGATAGCTTTATTCATCTTTTATCTGGAAGACTTTCCTTGATTTCAGTTCTGATAATCAAATGAGGGAGAGCTGATTAACCTGCCAAGTCATCTTACATCTCCAACTTTCCACACCACAATTAATTATTATTAATAATAATAACAATAATGATATTTGTTATAATAATAACAACAACCACATTGATGCACTAAGTAAAAAACTTGCCAGAGTAACTTATCTTATGAGAAAAATTGTAGATTGTGTTAGTGTAGACATATTGTTGCTAGCTTACTATGGTCTATTTAATTCTCACTTATATTATGGGCTCTGCTTGTGGCGAAATAGTACCCTAGTGATGTAAATAGAGTGTTCATATGGCAAAAAAAGATCATTCTCTGTATAGTTGGTTTGAACAATCAAGAATCATGTAAAGAAAGCTTTATTAAACTTAAGATCATGACGTTACCTTGTATGTTTATCTATTGTAATTTAACGTATGTCAGAGAAAACATTGTTAATTTTAGTAAACAGTATCAAAGTTATGACTACAATACTAGGAATAAACAATCTTGTAACACCTTACATTTGCTTACATAAATCATTTAAAAGTTATAGTTACCAACAATGTCTGATCTTTAATAAGTTACCATTAGATGTAGAATGTAGATGTTAGAAATTTGCCTGTTAATAAGTTTAAGTTGTATGTTTCTGGTTGGCTTAAGCAACAAGAATTTTACAGTGTGGAAGAATACTTCGAGTTTTCGATGGACTGAGCCTAGTAAAACTTAACTGCAAATAATACATGACGAAGCCTATTGTACTAAAATGTATGTAATGTACAGTGTACCTAGTGGCCAATAAATTTCTTGTTTCTTAACAAAAATTTCTTTAACAACGCTATTATTTTTACAACAAAATAAAAGTTGAGCATATATGAGAATTTGAATGGTCCCTCAAATCGTCACACACATGGTGTACATCGGAGTGGTGGAATATTTCCCCTTCACTGGCTGGAATCTCTATATGCAATAAATACTATCACGCAGGTCACGATCTGTATGGCGGAACTATACCTATGATGTTTTTGAGATTAAAATTCAAGAACTGCGTCGGTTTGATACAAATTGTAGCCAAATAAATTTTGAAAGGAATCTGATAAAGTGTTCTCTTTTTCCATTAAGTTACTAATTAATGACAGTTTCTAAGGAAAAGTTAATTATACTTTATAACAAGGAATAAATTCACAATCCATATTTATACACATCTTATTAACAATGAATACATAAAATCATATTTTCATTTAGTTCACAAACTAGAAGAGTATTACATCTAATATACTTAATACCTAAAAAAAATCATAATTAAAATGTTAGCAAACAAGTTTTCAGAATCAATCAATTGTCCATCAAATAAATAATAAAAACATAATTATTTCTTAAACTTATTCTTTCTTCACGCAATAATGGATTATTATTATTAAAATTGATGTTTATAGTAAATTTTGATCACTATTATACAACTTTCTTTTTTTAATAGGTATAAGCACTTTTGGTTGCTGGTTTTGAGCATTTTGGTGAATTATTAGACTTTCAGGTGTGTTTCTTTCTTTTCCCTCTTCACTTTCATTACATAAGTTTTGATTTTGTAAATAAAAATCGTGTGCTGATAAAAAATCTGAACTCTTCTGGAAATTGTTGGCTGGTTGTCTTGTTGTTGGCCGAACAATACCAGGTGGAATGTTTCTTGATCGAGATATGAAGGGTTGATGTTGAAAAGTTTGCAATGAGGAACAGGAGTATGTTGGCTTACTCTGATGTGTTGGTTGTATGGACATGTTATACCTGTAATCATTCATTTGTTTGGTCGCAGAGCCAGGTTGGTAATGAGTTGTAGTGGAATTTTGATGAGCCAAAGTGTTGACAGCATGTCCTTGTTTATAGCCAGTTTGATTCAGCTCAGCTAATTTCCACGTCTCTAGTTCAGCTTCGTGTTTTCTTTCTTGTTCAGCTAATTTCTGGAATAATAAACTCACATAACTAAGGCCAAACAGAATAAGGAGGAATTATAAAATCAGCAAACTTATTAATGCTCTTGTCTTATTCAATAAATTTATAAATAGTGGCCTTATTCTTCATACAAATTTATCTAATTAAAAGTGATAATTATATCCTTACATAAAAAGAATTCATTCAGTTCTTTTCCAAGATCTTTACTGGAGAAATGCTTAAGCTAAAATAATTGTAATATTCTCTATACAGTAAGACCTCGATAATCCGGCACGCTCGGGGATCCGGTAATGCCGGACTAACGGAAATTCCGGATTATCGAGGGCGTACTTTAATACATGGTTTAAACAAGGAATAACATAAAAATAAACACACATGTACTATATACCTGTATTATTACTGTAATCGGGCTCTGCAGTACACAGGGAAAAGGTTAAAGTTACACTTAAGAAATATTAATACACATGAAACAAAAACTGAACTGTAAAATAACGTACTATGTTTTTTATTATGGCTTAAAAAAACAATATGTACAGTACAAAACTGAAGATTCAATCGGAATCACTGTCGGCTGCTGACACTGGTGCTGGATCGTAGCCAGTATCCCCAGATGAGTTGAAGGAGTAGGAAATGCTAATGTTTCATCTATCATCCATCGTCTTCTTCTGAGCTCTTCGGAACATTGAAGGAATATCAACTTGTTTTTTTAGATTCGTTACGTTTTTTATAAAAATTGCTCTGAATTATATGAAGATTCATTACTTCAGCAGCATTATAGTGTTTGCATGTCTCAGCGAACTTTACAAACTGGTTCAACGCCTCCGAAGCATCAGTCCATGTGATGTGAGTTGTTGACGTTGCTTCATCTTCATCACTTTCGGTGTCTTGTGGTTCCTGTGGGCTTAACACAGATTGTATAATTGCCTCATCACTAAGCTCCTCTTCTATTGGTTTGTCGTTATCGATACTAATCCATTCGTAGATTTCTTCTTCTGGAAGACCGCTCAGTGGATTGTTTGGAACGGAAGAAATGGCATTCACAATCTGTGATTCTCCAGTTGAAGGATCATCAACATCTTCAATATCTTCCGTAGACGTTTTTTCAAAGTGTTTTGGCCATAACTTGCGCCATGCCAAGTGCAACGTTTCACTTTTGACCTCAGACCAAGCAACAGCAGTTGAAAAAATTGCATCTTTTATATTAAAGTCACGCTGAAAATCTTTTACGCTGCAATCAGAGTTTAATAGCTTTTGCACAAACATGCCTCTGTATTTGGACTTGAAGTTTTGTATCACACCTTGGTCCATTGGTTGTATCAATGGCGTCACATTTGCGGGAAGATACGAACAAAAAAATGTTGCCTGCCTTAAGTTCAGATGCTGCAGGATGTGCTCGGCAATTATCGAGGATAAGAACTGCCTTAGATTCTTTGGGGAGCTTTAGTTTTTTAAAATTGTCTTTTACTGCAGGTACAAAATGTTGGAAAACCCATTTTTTGAATAGCTCTCCCTCCATCCACGCATTTGATTGGGCGTCGTAAATTACAGGCAAGTTTGTTATATTTTTCAGAGCCCTAGGCTTCTTAAATTTGCCAATAACAAACGGTGTAAGTTTATGGTCACCGGATGCATTTGCGCACACTAATACAGTAAGCCTATCTTTATTTTTTTTGAAACCCTGTACACTAGTCTCGTCACCACCAGCCAAAGTAGAGTTTGGCAAACAGCGCCATAGAAGACCAGTCTCATCAGCATTGTAAATTTGGGTAGGGGTTAGACCATGTTCACTGACTAGGTTTTCAAATGTTACCTTGTATTCATTTGCTGCAGCCAGGTCGGCGGATTTTATTTCTCCCGAAACGTCTAATTTTCGTATTCCATGACGAACTTTGAAGTTTTGAAGCCACCCTTTTGAGAAGATCGGCATTTCATTTTCCGGCAAATTTAGTTCCTTATAAAAAGATTTCGACTTCTTCATTATCATTGGCCCTGTTATTGGCTTGCCCTCTGCTCGTTTGGCGGTAAACCATGTCCACAATACATTGTCCAGGTTTTCTAACTTAGGTTTTTTCAAGGTTTTTCTACTTTCAAAACTTTTAACAGAAGCAGATTGTGAAACAAACTTTTCTAATTGGGGTTTTTGTTTTTTTATATCGTATATAGTAGATGATGAAATATTGAATTCACTCATGATACTGTTTCGATTCTCACCTTTCTCCAATCGTTCAATAATGTTCAGTTTTTGCTTGATCGACAATGTCACATGTTTACGTTTTGCTGTTTTAGCAGCAGCAATTTTATTAGGCTTAGAAAACATTGTTTAATCTACACCACAAACACTCACTGTACACGAAAGTATAGGTTACTTTTCTGGTAAGGTAAGGCAATAGTGTTTAAATAACTAACAATAGTAGAGCGGACACATAAGTTAAACTTTGAAACTAACAATAAACTATAGAAACTGCCAAATAAGACGGAAGTGCAGTCATGAACACCGGGCAATTACTAACATGGCCGACTCGACTCCAAAGAAATGAGATGCCCACTGAAACGGAACATTCCCGAACGCTTCCGAAACTGAACGAATCGAATCCATTCCGAGGGCTATGCCACTACAACCGGGACAAAAACACACACGCTCTCGGGTGCGTACATACTGTTTGTCGTCAAATTGTTTATTACAGTAATTCCGGTTGAGGGTAACGGCCTGGCGTAGTGGTAGAGTCATCGGTTTCACTGCACAAGGTCTCGAGTTCGAATCCCACCAAAAAGCCTTAGAAATTTTTCGATGCCGTTGCCTGGTGGTTCGGATTCCACCTTAAGCTGTAGGTCCTTGTTAGGCACTTTTAAGTGCTTTCGGTATCACAACGGGCCTACATTGGCCTAAGTGTGTCGTAAGACAGCCGCTAAACCTAACTTAACCTGATTCCGGTTGAAATTTTTGGAGAAATTTCGATTAAAATGTTTTTGTAGACAAGTTTAATGATGAGTTGTTTATAGACCGGGCCTAAATCACTCAAAAATTGCCGAAACTCACAATTTTCATCAGTGTAAATTTTCAAGACAATTAATGCCGAACTATCGGGTCTGCCGAATTACCGAGTGCCGGATTATCGAGGTCTTACTGTATTTCCAATCTTAAATTACTTTAACTGAAAGACTTAATAAGTCTAAACTTCTCCACTTGATGGTAGCTAAACCTCAATGGTGTACCCTTTTTTGGAGGTTTCATACTTATAACATGTTTTAAATTAAAAAGTAAGCTCAATTGTTAGCCACCCAACTGGAACATACAGGGTCAGCTGACACCGCCATCTGTCATCTTAGGCAAGACACGTAGTAAATACTTCACATATAATATTGTACTTGGATTATATTTGCTGATTTCCTAAATAAGCAAATAGATTTTATGATTTTAAAATTTATTTGTAACTAAAAGATTCCTATAGAAAATCACACAACAATTGAAAAATTAGTTGCACTTTATATATTAATATATATTTTAAATTCCTCAAGAAAATTTGGTTGCTCTCACGCACCGTTATTTGGTTGCTCTCACGCACCGTTATTTGGTTGCTCTCACGCACCGTTATTTGGTTGCTCTCACGCACCGTTATTTGTATAATCTTCTGACTACTAATTAGAAAGGCCACTTGCAGATAACAATTAATTGTCAAACCACAAAAAATTAAAAAAACCACTTAAAAAAGTATCTAAACAATAATTCCATCAACCGATAAAGAATTAAATAGCAATTGATCTCTTCCAAGAGAATGTCTAGACTGTGGCCAGCAGTGAATCAAAAGTGGATACTTGCAGACTGCCACTGCTGTTTGGCCTCCATCAATGCCCGGGTATCCCCTACACAGAGGGTGGTTTTCGCCATTGTGACAAATCTGCTGCTCCCGCTCATAACATTTATGTTACACACAGAGCAGCAAAACTGCTACCACCTTTGTTATGACTCATGGATCTACGGCTGTTTGTGCTGTCCTCAGGTTGCTAGAGAAAGTTAGTATTCAGGCAATGTTATATACTACATTTCTTCAAGGATTTAAATATTTTTTTAAAGTTTATTGTTGTACGAACCATGAATAGACAATACATTTTAGGCTTTATCAATGCCATGAAAATAGAAGGAAATCAGCTTTATTGGGTAAATAAAATTAATGGAAGAGAGGAATTTGGAAAGATGGATCTTAAAAAAACATATATAAAATATAATTATTTCCCTTTTAAAAAATTATAAAACGAGTATTTCATTACGATGTTGTGTTACGCTAATAGATCTAATTTGGTTTATGCCATAAAATTGATGAGGGAAATGAAAATAAAATTCTTTGCAAAGAAGTTGGCAGGAGATATTTGAGTACCTAGAAGATAGATTTACATCAAATGGTGAAGATTAAAAAAGAATATATTTCAATTTTAGGTTTTATTTTTTTACAATAAGTTTTTATTTGCTGGAACTGTATACTGCAATAGATATAGAAAGTTTTATTATCGAAATATACACTCTGAGGTTCTGAACATGACAAATTAAGTCTGTTTGTAAATAAACTTTAGCATGAATATAATTATTCTTCTGTACTGCTTTTTATGTTCGATAATTAATTGACAAAGTAACCCTTCATTACTGATAAAGTAGTTTGCAAAATTAGTTTGTATACTTTTCCTGATTTATCGTGATTGTTTTGTCCTGTTGATTAAGTCTTGGAATTGAAATAATGACACTATCCTTTCATCATCTTCTAACCCATCTATTAATTAAACTATATCGTATAAAACCAATATTAATTTAGAAACATTAAAAGGCGTATGGAAGATCCTTCATTTATTGCTTAGCATTAAATTGCACATCCACATACCTGTTCGCTCAGTGTTGTATGTAATTAAAAACTCATTACTTTGCATCAAATTGTTATTTGAAAACTCTTTCAAAATATTTGATGGATAGCACATGCACTATCAGCTACCAAAACATATGGCAATATATGTGGAATTGATGGCCTTTTGGTGGAATAGATTGTGACTGAGGGATATTTAGTTTACCAAGAGTTAATCTTCCTTTAAATGTACTTTTACCTAATCTGAACAAATTGAAAATTTGTCTTTTACTTGCAACTAACTTTTCCAATATGTTATAGAATAAGCATTTTATCAAACCTAAATAATCGGGTGAACCCTATGATTCCTTTTAAATTTCCTGTTCTAACGTCCCAAATACTGCACAATAAATTTATCATGGCTACAAAACAGCACAGTTGGCGTTATCCGTCACTGACTGTCACCTAAGATGAAAGCGGGCGGAGAATGCGTTACTGTCGTAACGGCGGCGATGGCCATTTAGCCGCATTGGCAAATACCAGCCAAAGGCTAATCTCTCTCGATCCTAGGCCTGAAATTCCCATCATCATTATATTGATCTATATTATCTGTATACCTCCTAGATTATCTATACGTCATTGTTATTATTTGTTTGATATACAGTATTAGTTCAAATCAAATCATTTTATTAAGCCACATTGACAATAAATTGCATTAGCCAGGTCATTAATTTACAGTCAAGTTATACAATATTTCACCTAGATTTAAGTTAAAGAAAGTTTACAGAGTTGTATTAGTCAAAAACTCCTGGACGCTGTAGCAAGAGAGGTGTACCAGTAAATTTTTGAGCTTATTTCTGAATTTAATATGGTTTGACTCCAACTTTAGATATCACAATCACGTAATATTTGTTAGTTTCATTTTTGTTTAATATCCTAGGAATCAAGGCATTAAAAAAGATATTTGTGATTGATATAGTAAGTCTCTTAATTTTCCTTATTAATTGCTTATCCAAAGAATCAAGTTTCTTTTTCTTGGAAAAAAAACACCAATAAAATGAGCCATTTCTTTACTATTGGCAGTTTATTCCAACACAACTCACACCATATTCAATATTTTGGTACAAGGAGGGAGGGGGCACCTAGACTTCTTTTGCCCTGGGCGTCACCACCGCTAGGGACAGCCCTGGTGGCTTTTAACTCTGCAGTAGTAGAAAACCACTTGATCATGTAGGTCTAAATCGGCAGAGCCCAGTTTAATTTTTCCATTGCTGATATTTTCCCACCGTCCTTGGTTCTTAAGCTTTAAAATGAATCTAATTATGATAACTTATCTTAGCTCGAGAAATTTCATCGGGACTGAATTGCTTACGGAATTTAAATGTGAGTGCACAAGGATGAAGCTTAATGGATTATCTTTTAAGAGTGTTTGTCCGGGCACCCAGTTTAGCACTCTAAGGAATTTAAAACTAGATTTTATTGCAATTGCCACTAAGAGTAGTAAAGATCCTGACTCACCAACGAACAAGCAATGTATTCCCCTCCCCTCTTTCCTCCTCATAGCCCCCGCCTGCTCTGTCCCACAAATTGTAAACTCTAGCAATGAACGTTTTATATATTATTAATCTACTTTTTTAGACAAAGATGTTTGTACAAATGTCAACTAAAAATTTGAACAAATATCATTTATAGAAAAATAATTGGTAACACTTAACCCGTCTGGCGTAACATACCGTCTAGGAGACCGACATGCTATTGTTTTCGGTTGGATACCTGCGTCTGGGAGCTGAATTACTCACTAATCGTTCCTCTCGGATTATTGAACCTTGAGCTCCCGTCAGTATAATTTTGGGGTTAGATTTATTATCGTTATCTCTTGTTTCCGTCTCACACACTGAAGTCACCCAGAGTGTTGTTGGTGTGACAGACCAAAGTCATCTCTCTTGTAACTTTGGTTGGAATTTCCTTCTGGGTGAGTTAAGTTTAATTTCATTAGTTATTAATTTTTTAATAACTTTTAACATTTATTTACTATATACTTCAGTACATTTTTTTCTTAGTATAAATTCATTTTTTATAAAATTTTCATATCAGTTAATTTATCTAACAAAAGCTTTATATTTACAGGTTATGGATTACAAAAAGCATCAGAAATGCATTCAAAATCTCCTAGAATCAATCCCACCTGAGCCTGATTTCAATGAGGTTGGCTGTGATGAAGAGGATCAATTGGATTCCGAAGATTACATGGACTCAGTAGTGACTCTGAACGCTGAGTGATTAGGACTATTTTCCTAACTTTTTTGTATAAATTAAAATTTTAAATCTTTTAGCAATTCTACTACTTGTAACATTGTAGATTTTTAGAACTATTTAATAGGATTAGTTGAACTACATTTATAAACATATTATTACCTCTCTGTAAGTTTAGAAAATTGTTTATTTTAGTTAAAATAACACAAAAACAATTAATTGCATTACATCAGAATTAAAATATCACGGTTTATGTAACTAGCACTATCAATTTATGTATTCTTATAATTTTGTGTATTATTACTGTTGCATTTTACAGCAATCTTTACAAATTACATTTTACATATATATTTGTTTTAAATAATTGGATAAATTTGTTTGTAAATTTATTTTAATTATGGACATAAATAGTCATTGTTAAACAGTTTTTATATGATCATTTAATTTTTTTATGATTAACAGATTTGCAACTAAAAGATTTAGGTAATAATTAAAATAATTTTAAAAATAAAAACTGTTTTAGAAACCCTCCTCGTAACGTTGAAATGAACCATAAAGACAATACACATTGAAAAAAATTAAAAAAAAAACAAACTCCGTTAGAAAACCCCAAAATCTCAAATTAGTGCATGGGACCCAAGTCACCTATCTGGTAACAAATATCGAGTCACCTCACTAGGGTTAAAAAAATGTATTTTAGATTTACTATATACTGTACTAATCTAAAAAAAAAAAACTAAAATCACTGTGTAATAGGTTGGTTAGTACTTTTTGTCCACTATATTCTCAAAATGTTAATAATGTTAATAAAATATATCACACAGTTTGTTCATTGAGTTATATACTAAAAAGGCCACATTAGTCACTTTGGGCAGCCATATCTCCATAAAGAAATTTAAAGAATTTTTTCTTGTAACACATTGATTACTTACATGGATACTAACAATATTATTAAACAAACTTTCAAAAACAACTTTCGATCAAACACCCTTAAAGTAATATGAATAATCCACTCCAAATACAGGCGAATTAGATGGATTAACTCTTTAAACTTTGTTTTAAAATGAAATGTCATTAATTTTCAATTAAAAAATGCTTATTGTGACTAGTGTGGCTGTATAATATGTTACCTTTTGGTATATTTCTAAGTTCATTTCTTCTCTCTCTTTCAACTTCTTCAGTTCAGTCTGTAGAGTGAAGATAGAATTAGATTGTTGCTCAATTGTGTCTTCTTTCTAAAGCACAAATCAATACAATGAAAATAATTTTAATGTAAATGTTATTTATATATATATATATATATATATATATATATATATATATATATATATATATATATATATTTCTGATAACAACTTCCAATCAATGTTGAATCTAAAGAATACTGAACTTTAAATCAAATCATACATAATTCATAGTTTTTAGATTCAGAAAAAAAAATAATTATAGATACAGTACCTCAGACTCGGACAGACTTTTTTTGGAGAAGGGTTTGAATTAAGTTGTACTAATTGTTGTCCAATAGATTATGCCTTATTGTTGATTCTCTACTTTCAACTTTGTATATATCATTTTTACCAACACTTTTGTTACTATAAAAAATCCATCATATAATTTTATAACCTACTCAATATATATGATAGACATGTTTTCCGTTGATTCACTATATTTCATTTGAAACTTGAATTTCAATTTTGTGACTTGAATTCTGGCCTACACATTAAATAATCATATATTCAGCAGTCACAATTATTTTGAGTCTTTCTTTTATACTATTTCAGCAAGTTGTATGAAAATAAGAGAACACAATAGAAATATATTAAAAACTATAAACAGAAAAGAGAATATGCATATTAAAAAAAATTGCAGTTAAGTAAATGTATTATTTGAACTATTTGTATGATGGTTTTTCAACCATCATTACGAACTCACTATTATATTTTCATATTTTTTTTAAGAATAAAAAAATGGTAAGAATAAACAGATACCTTAGTTATTGTCTTTTTTAATTCTTCCGTTACAGACGTCTGATCTCGTTTTATCTTGTTTACTAAAATAAAAAAAGAAACATATTTAATTACAAATAAAATTCAAAATAATATTACAGAAAAGGGAAAGAAGTATACAAAATGTTCATAAGGTTTTATATAGTAATAAAAGAAGAAGTATTACGCAGATTTAGAGAATAAAAGCAAATTTTGTCACATAGCTTCTTGATTAAATTGTAGCTTTATGTATCTGATATACTAAAAAATAATACCAAATTAAGCTATTCAAAGCGTTACCAAATTTCTCAGCTGTAAAATGTTTTCAAGTATTTTTTCTGCTTTTATATAAAAAAACTAATATTCCACCCTGCATTGTTCGGAGGCTTACTGCATTGCTTCGATCATATGGAATGAAATAACAAAGTTTTCTCTCTAGCTAAATTGTATACTTGATAGTCTATCTATTGATTTGTTAATAATTTGCTATTTTATTCTATTTTTAATACTTTATAAATGTATGCTTCACCTGTGAACATTTCCATCAACACTAAGGCTTTCTACTACCATGACTGCTAAAACGTGTTTAGTTTGTATGCTCATTTTCTAAAGCAAAGAGCTATCTTTTTTTAACCATACCCAGCCCATTCCCTACAAACTATTAATCTCTGCGGAGAACTTATTCAGACATAGTACTACAGTAAAGGTAAATATTACTGATAAAAACTTCCAAACAAGGCCTGGATTTGAACCTGCACTATCTCCAACTCAGGCTCAAAATCCTGACGCTAAGACAGCTCTACCAACAAAATTACTTTGTTTTAATTGTACTACCCAATATTACAATAGCCTCTATTAGAGAATCATCTTTGGATATAATCCCAGATCTTTAGTGTTCTTCTATAAAAATAACTTTTCCAATCTTACCAATCAAGCTAGTTAAAAACGTTGTGTTTGTTTTATGATTAATTTTTACTGCGCTCTTATTGAAGGATATTCACAACAAAGATAAACCTTGCCAGAATCTTTCCTTGGAATTAAAAATTTTCTGGGGACGCATTCATACACAATATTTTTGGTAGTATTAACTGAAATTTTTAGAGTTTAAAATAATTTTCTTTACAATTGCTCAGTAAGTTTCACTATTAGCTAATAGAAAAAAAGAAAAAAACACTTTACCTTGTTGATCTGCAGCCTCCTGAATTTTAATTAGCTCTTTTAAATAGTCTTGTTTAATTTTATTTATTTCTGCATCTTTCTTTACAAGTTCAGATATGCTGTTCTAGAAAAATTAAGATTAATTATTTTTTGCTATATTGTTTACTAACAAAACAAAGGCTGGTCTTGCCAGAAAAATGTAGGTAGAGTCAACTCACATTTTTGTGGCTAAAAGGCATTACAAATGCTGAATGTTTTAAGTAATAATTCCACCAACCAGTATGGTACTACTTCGTAAACCAATTGCTAGGGAGAATAGTTACAAAAAAAATCCACCATCAATATTCACTTACTCTATATTTTTACAATTTAGTAAATTTAAGAATTACTTACACTATATGTATTTTTAAAATATTTTGAATCAACTTTAAACCTAAATAGAACAATCAATAACTGACCACAATGTAACATAATTTAGAGTATGTCAAGTTTTTTTTATTTGTTTAAAAAGTTTTTTTTGTGTCTAAATGTATATATATATAGAATATTGAATAACAATTCTAAAATTAAAAGTGAAAAATTTGTATCATACAAGAATAGAAGGAAATTCACTACATTGTCTCTACACTACATTTATCTCTAGCTAAATTGTATACTTGATAGTCTATCTATTGATTTGTTAATAATATGCTATTTTATTCTATTTTTAATACTTTATAAATGTATGCTTCACCTGTGACATGTGACGGCGCTGAACCGTGATTCAGGTACAGACATGTATGCGGGAATTGTATTACAAATAGCACAGGTGCTTCAAAGATTGTTAGAAAAACATTTGTTTTAACGTACAGTGGCATTAACTCACCCACCCGCCCACCCATACTCTTACGGTGGCATTAACCCACCCGCCCAACCATACGCGTACGGTGGCATTGACCCACCCGCCCACCCATACACGTACAGTGGTATTGACCCACCCGCCCACCCATACACGTACAGTGGTATTGACCCACCCGTCCACTCATTGACATACGGTGGTATTGACCCACCCGCCCACCCATTCACGTACAGTGGTATTGACCCACCCGCTCACCCATTCACATACAGTGGTATTGACCCACCCGCTCACCCATACACATACAGTGGTATTGACCCACCCGCCCACCCATTCACATAAAGTGGTTTTGAAAGTATAACTGTGAAATGGTAACAATGTCTCATATAATGAATAGCTAAAACTTAAAATTTTCTAACTAATATTTTTAGAGTAATGAAAATATATACAGTATTAAATTTTTGTTATAATTTCAAAGAACGTTGCTTTCTTATTTCAGTAGTGTTTAAGACATACACATATTTCACGTATAACAAAATAGAATAATAACAATTATGTTCACTGCAAGCAAGTAGGATATATCCCAATAGCCCCCGGCTGGAGGGGAGATGCGCCATTGCCACTTGGAACGCTGCGGTCTTGTCTAGAGGCGGCTATGCCATATCGCATAACTACAAACAGAGGTGAATTTATTGACACCTCAACCGTTTAAATTGGCCAAGAAATAAGGAAGGAGTTGCGTTGACAACAATCGGCTTCACGTATTATATATAAGGATAATGGATACTAATACAGTTAATTGAAGAACAAACTGTGTTTTGCTTATTACAGACTGGTACCGTATTAGTGCATCCCTCAGAAATCCCGAATAGTTATTTCTATGCAGAATCCCAAACTCAGAGTAAAAATAGAATATGCTAGAGTTAAACTGACTGCGTTGGTTTGGCTTTTTTGGCCTAATCCGGTTTCCTTTTAGTTATATCCTTTAATAAATACATATAATGTATTTATTCATATAATTATTTGATTCATTACTCACATTACATTTTGATTGTTTTTTAAACCAGAACCAATGATTTAAGGTCCTCAGGCAGGTCATTATACACCAAGGGGTAGGATACTCCTTTGGCCAGCTTCCAGTTTCACCCACCTCATAATACAAATGCCAGCATGTGTCATGGAGGTTGCTATGCTGGGAGTCCTGGCCTATGGTCTACATTTTTGGAAACATTTTTACATGATCTTGTCCAAAATAACAAATAACGAACTGCCGCTTTTTTAATATTTAAATAGCATGAATATATCTTATAAACTGATTAAGTAATAAGAGCTTACATTTTGAACATCACTTAAAGTTTTTTCCATTTTATTTATTGTGGACTTAAGTTTTTCATTTTCCTCTGAAAAAGAAATAATAATGTTATATAAGTGAGTTGAAACAATCATGATTTTACACAATTTATATGTATGGTTAAAGTTAAGTTAGAATAGTGAGTGAGTAGTTTCTCTAAACATATCCACAAAGACGTTAAACTTTACAGTCCAGCAGGGTACTAAATAACAAGGCAATTCCAGTCTATGTCTACTAACAGTTTCTTTTATTGCCACTAACTAAACAACTAAATTACAGAATAAGAGATATTTATAAACATAAATTACTAGACACTACATTATAGCAATTAAAATGAAACCAGTCTTATTTACATTAATTAATGTCATTTAATACCCACGGATTTATGTTCACTCAACATCTGCCAAAGTTCAGCATGACTATCACTTTCACCATAGGTTGAATACTGAAGACTGACATTCTGACTGACTAGACGGCCAAATGATGTCTTTTTATAATGCACCCTTCTAACCAGAGGTGTAGACTAGAATACTCCCAACCCCATTTCAGAAGATTTTCATAATGACCAGAAACTATCACACTGTTTGTGGGCTTCTAAATTAGCAGAGAAACCGGAAGGGACTTACCACATGAAGAGAGGGGGCAGGGTAGTACTCAGGGTTAGTGTTTGGAGGCGGCCGACTGACACCGTTTAAACGTAATTCAAACTAAAAATCAAACTCGAACTATCTTTATTTGCATATTATGTATAATGATACATATAAGTAGTTAAGCCTACAAATTACTAAAGTTATGGAGAAAGGGCTACCTTCTATAATCATGAAGTAACTATTTTCAACTATTGCCCATTACAGTTATTGTTGAGTATTGCTCCCCTTTGTTTTTTTGCAAAAAAATTAGGCCCTCCTGGGTACGTCTCTGAGAGGGGCAGTGCTCTAAATAATTGATCTAATTTAGAACAATATAAGAACATTTGAAAAATGTCATATCAAAATCTGGACTATGAGCAGTGCATGGGAAAATCATAAAAATACTAATCTTTTAAAAACCAAAAGTAGACGATGTTTCAATATTCCTGTTGCTTTGGACCAAAAAACCATCTACAGGCAAAAAATGTCAAGTTTCTAGTAATTTGGAAAGTGACTTAATTCAATATAGTCCGCTGCAGAAACAAGTGACCTTTTAGAACAATCCTTTTCCTGGTTAGAGTGTCCCAATACATCTCTTTAGGGAATCTATTATACATTTACAATGTACATTTGATGTTGAGTAATTTATTAGTAATGAAAAGGAGGTATGGTGGAACATTAACTCCGTTTATGCACTTAAGATTTTAGTCTTAACATATAAATCCACTCAGTCTAAATTTGTAGCAGTACTATATTATATCCGTATTTTCAGCTGTGCCTTCAAATCATCTAAATATAACATCGATACGTTTTAATTGTTAGGTATATTTGTCCCTTATATTACCCAAGAGAATACTGTAAATACCTTTGACACCAAGAAGTTTTAAGATGACTTCTTGCTGCTGATTTACAAATCCCTGGCATCGATTTTTCTTAAACTCTGCATTTCTTTCCGCATCTCTTGCCAACTTAAGCTCTTCCCGCAAAAGGGCTAAACACTCATTTAGCTCAATCTGAGTTTGTTTACCCTTTTCATAAGCCTAAAAGCATTTTAAAAGTAGTAATATGAATAGTATTTTTTAGTTATTTCTTTAATCATTCTATCGACTTGATTATTACTTTACTTTGTAAAAAATAAAGTAAATAATACAAAATATTGCTTGAAAGCTTTTATATTAGAGCATATGCCTAGCAACATTTTTTAGGAAATTTATTTAAATTACATTTTAAATGTGTGGAATTTTAAATTTTAGTTGTAAATAAAGAAAACAAGACATGTTTTTATGATCTAGACATGTTCTGCAGGAAATAAACCAATAATATGGCAAATAAACTGAATATAACATCCATCAGAATCAAGCTGGACATGAGAAATGAAAAACAGTCTCTATAAAGTGTTATTAATTATTATCCAAAAAACAAACAAACATATTTTTCTTAAAAATTTTCATGATGACGTTCCAATTTTCCATATGCTCTTTGACAATAATTTGTTTAACAATAATTTGTGGTTTCCGGATTAAAATTTGTCTGTGAAATTTTAACACCAATTATTGTACAATGGTATGTTAAATTTGACACATGTTTGTCCCAATATCTCACAAACCATCAGTGATATCACCTTTATAATTCTACAACTTGTATATTGATACATTTTATTTATACTGATCTAGTTTCAAGACTCTAACTCATTTCAAAAATTTTGTTACGATTATTTGAAATATGTATTATAATTTTTTCATTAACCCTTATTAGGGCGCGCGGTGTACAAAGTTCCGCAGAAAAGCTACTATTTTAAATACTGAGCCTTCCCGCGCTCCTGAAGGCCTATCCGCAGAGCATATCCTCCCCTCCCATCCCCACTCTAATATCGATTAGCTGCAAACTAGTTTCCTTCACTCAGTCATTGTGAGGAATCAGCCAAATAAACCGTGCGGTCGTTTGTACACCACGCGCCCTTGTGTGTTTGAGTTTTTGGACTAGTTTTTAGTACTTTGTAAATATTTTAAGTGTATATATTTTTATGTTTATAATAGTTTTAGTGCTTTGTACATACTTCTTTTGATTTTTCTGTAAATAAACTTTTTAAATGGATGAACAAGAACGTTTGAGGTTATTACATATGTTGAATAGTGTTGAAAAGGAAGATAGACAGGAGGAACTTATATCTTTAGTAAATCGGGATCAACTACGAAGGGAACTGTTTGCTGGAGTAGGCCCAAGTGGAAATGATACATGTTTTGAGGAAGAGGCAATTGAAAGAGTTGGAACGGATGAATCGGACGAAAATGTGGAGGAGAGTTAACTAAAATAAAACTAACTTAACTGTTTTATTTATACATAAATATTATATTTTTAAACTCATTTAGACATGTTTTATTTATCCCCATTTTATAATAACTAAATAGCTAGGTTTAAAAATTAAAATTATATGTAGATTACTTCATCAAAATGCAAAATGTACGGAAAAAACAGCATGCGGTCATTTGTACACCGCGCGCCCCGTTATGGTACAAAAAGGCGCGCGCCCTCACAAGGGTTAAAAATAAGTTTGAAATATGATATATCAATAATTCTTTCTAACAATGGCACTAAGTAGATCCATAGCAACAAGTCATATACTTAAGTATACCATAACAGTTTCAAGTCCCTACCTTTTGTAGTTTCTGAGAAAATGGGTCTTTTATGAAATAAAACACGGCTTTTGGGAAAACGTTAAAAATATGTATAAAATGAAGTTACTACCGTAAGAGCTTCCATGTTTATAATGTTTTTATTTGTCTCTATTGTCTGTCATTAGTTTTTTCTCTTCTTTCTATCCTGGCTCCTTGTGTAGGAATTTGGGTTGTAATGTCTTGCTTTCTTTACATGTAATTAGTCAAGTGTGATTATTGTTCTCTTCAATATGTTTGCCAATGCCACAATCTACTCTTTTTACTTGTAGTGTGAAGACTTTGCCATCACTGCAAGTGATTACAAGCATACCAAACATCAATTTGTAATTAATTATGCTCTGCCCACAATATTATATTTTTGTATGTGTGACAACACCAAATTGTTGAGGGATACATTGCCATTTTTGTCCTGCCTTGCAAAAACATCTGTAACAAACATTTGTATTTGATAAATCCTGGTAGATAGACTTTATAGCTTTCATGATCGCTCTTTGTTGGCCTATATTTGTGTTGGTCTTCCATTCTCATGTGCCTTTTTGTACTATGCACACCAGTTGTCAGAGCACAATTGGTACATGGACTTTCCCCCAAAAATCCCTGACGACTCCTCTAGTACTAAATTGGAAAGTTCTTCTACACTTGGCCAATATTTAATTAAGTTTTTGGAACCTATTGTCTTTGTTCTTCCTTTTCTTAAATATTTCTTTAAGTTTAGTGATTTAAACTCTTTATTCAGCCAAAACAACAATACAATTGCATTAGCTAAGTCTTATGTCTATCAAAATTATGTACAAAATCAACTCTTATATATCGAAAATAAGAATTTAATACAAACAAGTAAATAAGAAGATCATTCATGATTTCCAACAAAATAAAACATCACATCTAACCAGTAGTAAATTTAGGCAAATACTACGTCCAACACTGTAAATGAAGGAATTTACCTTTAATTTATGCCAGAGTACAAAAAAAAAAAATAATAATTGACGTCCCTTATACCTGTGTGTAATACTTGTTTATGGTTCAAGCCAAGATTATTCCATACAGTTACAAAATATGCTAAATTGCAAACAAGTAATAGATATTTTGGTGCATTAATTGAAATAAAATGATGAAAAACAGACTACTGAATAAAATTGTATTTTTAATTTTTGGATTTATGGCAGGTCAGTTGTTTATTTCATGAACTATTACATGTAATTAATTGCATGACAATTGGACTAGCATGCTGTAATCTGTAGTATTTTATGTTCGGTGATTTTTTTCAAGATCATAGAAAAATTTACTGCCTGTCTGTGAACTAATTTACCTGGCCCATATACTATGTTACGTGACAAATACCCGTATTTAATTTTATTACATTATTATTTATTTTTGTATTAATGGAAAATTATAAAAGGGGAAAACAGTTTAAATGGGTAGATGAGTTTGCGGCAAGATAATTTTTAAATGTTAATAAACATGCTATAATTAGTAGAAAAGTTGTAATTCCTAGGGCTGCTGCAAAATGTTCCAAATTTGTTTGGTGGCAAGAAACTGCATAAATACCTATAATAATGTTAAATAATAAAAAATAATAATTGAGCACCCTTAAATAATTTTTTTTTATTAAATCAACATGACCGGTATCAGCATTTATGCCATCTTCATTAAAAAAAAATTGTTTATGGGTGCTCAGTTATTATTTTTATAATAACGTTATGCTATAATTAATATCAATCAATTTTTGTAGAAAATATGTTTGGTAAATTTTAGATTTTTTTATTGACAAAGTAGGTTATTTATTATGACAAAGATAACATAACCTAAAAAGTTAACTTACATTCACCTCTATTGCCCAACAGATTACATTAGTATATTTGCAATAGCTAATTTAACTAGTAGGCCTAATATTAACACTAATATACTTACTGAATTCAGGTCCTTAAACTTTTGTATAACACTCGTAATTTCATTATCAAATTTATCGTTGTCCATTTCAAATTTCACAACATTTAAAATTACCTCTGTATAGCCCAGATGCGGATACAGAACGACTACGATACTTGACGGCATTTTCATAGAACTACAAACTAACCTAACGTCACGTTCGAATGACGAATTAATTGTGTTCTACTACTCGACGTACTCTACTATTCGAATAATCGAGTAGTAGAACGACTGCTTGAATAAGTCTACATTATTATATGATATACTTATTTTTATTTGACATTTTTAGCTATTTGATTGCTTAATATTTATATATATATATATAAAAAGAACTTCACTTAGCAATCTTTTCTTGATTTTTTTAATGTTTAAAATCGATTTCGGTCTCGAAAGACCATCATCAGTTTAACATAGAAAAAAAAAAAAATTTTTTTTGTTTTCTATGTTAAACTGATGATGGTCTTTCGAGACCGAAATCGATTTTAAACATTAAAAAAATCAAGAAAAGATTGCTAAGTGAAGTTCTTTTTATATATATATACTTATTTTTAGTATCCAACATGTCAATTCCTTATTGCCAACGTAGTCGTGGCCGTTTGTGTTGAGACATTAGTTATCTAACAAATCACTAATGAGTATTTTCAATCGAGCTATTTCTCTGTGGTTTACCTCAGTCTACCAGAGGGAGCTCTCACGCTGCCACCCTGCAAGGTTACCAAAAGCTGTATCGCCTCGCCACTATGTTCTTCCTATTATATTATTTTCAATCAGTATTGTGACTCATGATAACTGCATTAAACCATTGATAACATTGTAATATGCCAAGTAATAATCAGAGAATTTTCCAGACACCAAAAGTTAATAAAGAAATTTTTAGACATACATTTGAATATGCAGGCCCTAAACTTTTTAACAGACTTCCAGACAACATAAAACAATGTAATAAATTTACCTCTTTCTGCAAGCATCTAAAACCATGGCTATTATCATTTCCAGAAATATATTTTTTATTAGATGTTTTGGTTTGATTTTGTTTTTTTTTTTATGTAACTGTTCATTATAGTTAAAAGGAATTTTGGAGATTTGATGTACCGGTATTGATTTGATTTGTATGGAGATTTGAGTTTGATTACTTGTCATTCTGTATTATTGTAATTCGTAGAACTTAAGTCATTGCTTATTAAAATGGATGTAATCTTTTTTTTTTTTTTTTTACATTTTTGAATTTTTTTCATGACAGACGCTACGGAGGATGGCAGTTAAATGTATAGTAAGGACTAGATTCAAAATTTTGTGTAATGTATTGTTTAGTTAGTTTTCCTTTTTGTAACGCTGGCCACACTACTGGATACGTGGTCAGTGACATTTCCCGTAAATTTTAAGAAAATGTATAATTATAATTTTTGTTGGGAAATAAATCATTATTTCATTTCATTATTTCATTTCATTTCATTTCATTCATTAAATAATACATTGGCCTATTTCAAATTCTTATTTAAATTTCATCAATAAAAATACATATACAACGATAGCCTTTTGAAAAAAAATAATAAATGTAGCAGGGCGACTTTGCAATTATGACCATCTGCATCAGACCATTAACCTGGGGGGGGCCTAGTAACGTAAAACATACTTTTATTTTATGCAAGGCGTCTTGTTTTGCACGTTCTGCAACATAAAACTTGGCTAATCCCGCGTAGCTTACACGTTTTCACTGTGATGGCTGTTCTGTGTTTAATTGAAACGTGTGTATTACATTTTGGTCAGTTGGTTAACGCATTTTTTGTCACTTTGCTAAAAAGAATTGGTATGGGTGGGGAAATTTGTATGCAGTGTTAATCTTTGTTAGTTTGCGCTCGTGTAGAACTGACTTCTGAGGAGCGCATTCGCATAGGTTTAGGTTACTCAGAGAAATAAGTTCATTATGTCCAGCATATTTGCAATCTCTTGATGATGAATCAATGTATTACTCTTTGGAAACAACAGGAAAATGATAGTGTACACCGCACCAAAATAGTCCGATGACATTTAGGCGTAGTTGCCATGTCGTTGTTGAGAACCACCCAACCACATGCTTTACCTTTGACAAATATGCATGTGTTCAATACTTTCAATTTATTTATTTATTATGATTAACGGCATATGCCTTTTTAACAAAATTGTACACAAGAAAACTTAGGCTGAAAATAGAAAACAGAGGCTAATGAAATATGGTAATTACCAGTGCTTAAAGAATTAGTTGGATAACAATATACAATTGAGAATAATCAATAATTAATATGCACATATAAATAAATATATGCAATAAATATACAATAAATATTCAACAATTTGTTATGATATAGTATAAGTGATATAAGCGATAACAAGGATAAATATTTTGTAAATGTAACATAAATAATATCTAACAAACATGCAAATTCGAATATTAAAATATAAATAAATACACATAACATGATGAATGGTTTGACAATTAAGATGACTTTTAGACTGTAATGGGTGTGAATGAATATGGTGTTTGTCTTTGATGAGAGGATAGCATCTAATATTACTCCACGAGAGTTTCGTATAGAGTTAAACTGGTTCAGATTGTGCGTTCAGACCAAGTCACATTGGATTCTAGAAGGCGAGGGTCGTGGAGAGATATGTGTCGGACTATTCCAGTCAAGATCGAGTTGATTAAGTCTCCCATCAGGAGGATATGGGAGAAAGAGTGAGTAGTTACGACCTCTTCCACCGCAGACGAATAATCATTATATTTGGTGATTGTGGTATCGGGAGGGATATAGGCCATTCCCAAGAAGGCTTTGTTACCTGGAGATGCAATCAAGGAAATAAAGAGCTGCTCAATAGAATCATAAGACGATAATAAACGATGTGATTTGAGACTATCCTTGACTGCCAGCAGAATGCCCCCGCCGCTCACCTTGTTGCCGTTGATCTATCCATTCGGTAGATATTATAGGAAGGGAATCCAAGTTCAGCGTCATTGATATCGTGGCATAAGTTAGTTTCAGTGAGAGCAATAATATCGTATAGAGTAGAGGAGAGGGACAACCGCAGGTCATGAAGCTTACCTCGAAGTCCATTGACATTTCGATAATAAACCGAAAGCCTGCTGGAATGTCCCTCATTATTTAGTTTTTTGGCTTAATTGTTGTGATTCTTGGAACACCATGAATGTACTTTATCGTAAGATTCGACTCACCAGCAGCAGCTCTCCGACCCATTTCTTGACGTAAAGAGTCTAGGGCGGCCCGTTCATTAGGAGTGCGGTCTCGGGAAATGGAGACATCAGATAGTGTAGGATGGACATCTTTAACTGCTTCATGTGAAAATTTCTTTAGGAGTGACGACGCTTCACTTTGGGAGCAAAACACTACTTTTAGTGGCCGAGTATTGCGGCTTGATTTTTGCCCCAACCTGTAAAAGGTCACCTGATCAGACTTTAATTGAAAAGCATCCAGTATGGTTGTGAGCTTCTTTCTATCGTCTTCTTTAATATCGCTTGGGTTGCTCTTCTCACTCTCAGGGACTTTGTGGAGAAGAACATTTTTTAATCTGCTGGCTCGATCATTAACTTCTGCGACAGCTGCATCTAAGGAAGTGTTAGCGTTATTCTCAAGTGTATTAATTTTTTCAGTGATTAATAAGACTTCTGTTTTAATGGTGGCAATATCATTATCAAGTTGAACAACTTTGTCTTCTGTAGTGGCTATCCTCGGCTCCATAGCTGAAAGACCCGCCTTCATCGATGAAACTTCAGTTTGGATTTTGTTTATGTCTTTGGCTAAATCATCTATTTTATCTACCTTGGTTAGGAGTGCATCCAATTTTGTTAATACAGATGTCATTTGTGTGGACAGTTTGTCCAGAGGCTGGTCCGTTGGAACGAGGCAATCAACTCTGGAACAAATCCACTTAATCTTGCTATCACCAGATATGCGCCGGTATTCGCTCTTTGATATCCTTACGCATTCTCTGTGAAACCATCTTTTACAGGCGTTGTCACAGCAAATCCCCTCTTCTGTGTCTAAAACAGCTTTCATGCAGACAGGACAAAAAGGTAAAGACATGATGGAGGTAATAGATATATGGTGCAACGTCTTCTAATTATTTACGGTAGTCGTTTAATGTTTTCAAATGTAAATATTGGTAGTTTTAGGTTAAGCAATTAAATTTTAGTTATTATTAGTTAATTTAAATTATTTTATAAAAACCTGTTTTGATATTCGAAGATTATTCCTAAATGTTACTGAAAGTCATAAAAAAATCCACTAATTTATCAATTAATTAACAAATTTCAAATATACTGTAGAGAAATCTTACTATAGTTTTTTAAGCAAATAGTATCAGCTGTTGACTGAACTAATTGCAACTAGTTGACAACAATTTAATTTGCATTTTATTTACAAAACAACTGTATGATACTATTCTTACATATGAGAGGCTGACACAACGTTGTTGGTATTTTAAGGCGAATATTAATGATTATATGAGTGTGGATGAGTGTAGTCTGGTTACTAACTGAGTTCAACTGTTCCTCAGAAAGGGCAATTTATTAATAGCCCAACAGCCAGGGCAACTAAGGGACCTACAGCTTTACGTGGAATCCGAACCACATAGTGGTGGTCTGATTTTCAGCTAATTGACAAGCCTGATACTCAGTTATCTCCCCCACACAACATCCGTACAATGATTACCACCCAACATGGACACCCCAGACTTCTCTAGTAGTGTCCACGCCGATAGCAACCACTAAGCGGACGCCATGCCGGTATTAAGAGACCGAGCATCCAACCTATCGCCTACAATCTCCCAAACACTTTGTCCCCAAGTAGCTGAGTTACAGCACTGCGCCACCAGTGCCGACATTCAATTAAAAACCTCTAAAAGGTAGTGGTAAAATTAACTATGGCATTGTTCATCCTGTAATTTTGTACAGCATTATATTAATTTAAATATTTAATGCTATTAAATATTGTTTATCAAGTGAAATAGCTGTTTTTATTCATAATTATATCACTATATTTACATAACCAAAACGTACATTTATTTATAATAACAAGTTATAGTGTTTGTTTACTGCAACAGATGTTTAGACAAATCAAATCATCAATGTTTTCAACAACTCTATATTTGAAAACATTGCTGGGCGAGAAGTGAGGAGGGGGCTTCACGTCACAGCTATCATCATCGGACTATTTTGGTGCTGTTTATACTAGCTATCATCACCTACAATGTTAACTCTATGATGGAACTTTAAATTTAATTTTGTGAAATGTAATTTACAGAATTTGAATTTAAAGACTCCATGTCAACATTTCAAACAATAATCAGCAAAGTCAGTAAGGTTCTGGTTTAGATAAACAATATTACACACGATTCCAGGGTCTGGCATTTAACTCTTCGCACAAGATACTACATTGGTCATGAGAGTAGTGTAGGTAGGGGTTCTAGAAAACGAGTCAAATAAAAAATCAAAACATTTTTATGGAGAGCATACTTAGCATACATTTTCAGAACACGTACCTTTGTTTTCAAACAATACAAAGACATTTAAAAAATAATAGAACTCTGACTTATTTATTGGAGAGGATTAAATTGAAAAATCTAAAACTACGGATTTTCTAGGCGTGAAACTGGATGATGGGCTTGGTTGAGGTGAGCTCAGTCATGGGCTAGAGGGATCCCTTGCTTAGGGTCTTTTTATCCTTCGTATGAGGACATATGGATGCACCTCTGTCCAAGGACTGTTTGAACAGCATCTCTCATATTCAATAGTGGGCATCTTATATGTTGGCTTGTTTAATAGTGTTTAGTTATGATGGGTGGCTGTATACTAGGCAGAAGAGCACCTCGGTCTGTTAGTAATTTGAATCCTTTTCAATCACAGCTATGACTATATTCTTTCACTCCTGACAATAACACTTCTTTTCAAGTTCCAAGCTGCTAATGCAACTTAAACCAATGAATAGAAATCTCAATGAAGTACTGACCCCATGTTAAAAATTCAGTCTGGCGTAGAGGACGAAAGTGCTAGTTCGATCAGTAGTCAGTAAATTGTGTTATTGATTGTACTGCCCTTGAGCTTCTTTCCGTAATCAAATGTTTTGTAGGAGAGAAAACTTAAATCAGGTTTTTCAATTACCTGAAAATCAGACCAATACTACATGGTTCAGATTCCACATTAAGCTTTATGTTCCTTCGTTGCATTGGCTAATGAATGGTCCTTTCTGAACGTAAGTCAAGCTCAGTTAGTAACAAGACTACACAGGTCATCCACACACATATAATAATTCTTAGTCGCCTTAAACTATGCACAAAATTGTGTTGGCATCTCATAGAGACTCATTCATTAGTATGGTGAACAAACCTGTGAGAGCAGTAAGCAACAGTCCCATGATATTTTTTTTTTTTTACATCAAGTTACCCAGATTGATTAAATGGTGAAAGAGAGTTTTTTTTTCAGGACATTTGTTGGCTAGTTAAAGTGTGCTTTAAAACGAAATTTTCATTATTAATTTTAGGGCAGAAAATGTGAGATTTGGACCAAAATAATGTCCTTATGGAATAAAGAGATGTCCATATTTATAAAAATTGGGGAAAATGAGTATTATATAAAACTGAGTAAAATTACATTTCACTACTATGAGAGATGGCCTAATACTTTGTCATAAATTTTGTTATTAAATAGTATTTATCATTTTTTCCTGAATAATAAACAAAAACTAAACAAACAGTACAGAAAATGTCTCATAATAACGTGTACTATTCAAATTTAAATATGCTTGATACTGTTCTGGCTACAGTAAAGGTTTTTGTTCCTTTCCATTGATTCATTTTAATGAAATAATTGTGTTGAGAATTTTATTACTTAATAAGTTGTTTCAAACATATATCTTGTCATTGAACAATCTAATATTTTGAACCTCTATTTCTATCTTTAGGAACTATATCTGCTGATTTTCAATTTTCTATTACCACAAAAAATAATAAATTTATACATGATTGGGGAATAAATGAAACACTTCAAATAAAACAAACATTTTATTTTTTATATAAATAAATATTTTCAAAAGACCCATAACTTTGTAATATTCTAAAACTGAAATATAAATATAGAATAAGTTAATAAATGTTTATTGAAAATTAAGTACTTAATTTTATATGTCATGGCACTGCACTGAATACAAAAATAGCATAATATATTTGATCAATCGGTTGCACTCGATAAAATCAATTAAAGAATATTTTATTTGTTATATATTGAATTACTATAATTCGTGTATTTACCTGCACTGTATATATAATCGTAAATTTAGGATTACAATAAATAATTTAATTTGTTACAGAAGCTTTCATATTGACTAAACAATTTTTAAAGTTCAACTGAAACATGGTATAGATATAATTTTTGTTTTTCATTAACCCTTAATAGGTCGCCGCGGTGTACAAACCTCCGCAAGAATTATATTTATTCCTGTAAATTTGTGCGGTAAACTCCTCTGATCCCCTCCACCCGGCATATCCTCCCCCACCTTCCCCCTCCACCCCCACAACAAAGAAGAGCCGTTTAGTCAAGGCCACTGCCGTGGGCGTATCGATCTGTGAGTGGTGCGGTCTATTGTACTCCACGCGACCTGTACCAATAGATATGGGTTTATTATTTTAAATATGTAATAAACAACTCTATTTTTAAAACTTTCAGTATACATTTGTAAATATATAAAACAGTATTGTTTTAGTGGGTTTTTTCTTATTAAATTGATATTGATACTTTTCATTCAACTACGAATTGCAGTAAACTAAATTTAAACACTTATTGTATGCTTATGGTTATAGTTTCTTTAATATAATGCATTATTAAAAACTGAGATATTTTGTTTAAATCACTTCCTATATCATTATTTCTATTCATTAAAGTTTAAAAAATGTATTATGACTTTTAGGTCATGTGATTTATAATTAACTCCGTACATATATAAATGCCACCAATAATAGTTTGGTAGTTAAATTATTAAATATTTGTTCAATTAAAGCTCAAAGAAGAACTAATGACTAAATGCACTTTTAATTACAATCATTCCAAGCACTATCACAAGGGCTCAAATTAAGTTGATTTTGTGGAAAATACTACTTAAAAATTAAAATGTTCATATTACAATTGAGTCAAAATTGCACAAAAACACTCCATCTAGCTCTTCAACAGAAATAATTAAAGATGAAAACAATGTTCAGTATTTACAATTTATTTAAAATTGTGTTTGGTTAAATTATGGTTTGTCATCATTCACCATAAAGAAGAGTAACGCAAGCTTAAAATAAATTTAAATTAGTTTGTATTGTTTAAATTAGCTTATATTATTTATTAGTCTTAAAAACTAAAATTGAGTGAAAAACTGCATACCAATTGTAGTCTTCTCATCAAAACTCACGAAACTTATCCTTCGACTACTCCTTTAGCGAAGTGAATTAATAAGTTTCATACTCTGACCGAGTCTCTCATAGCCACGCTCATTATAATTTGAAAAAAGAGCTTATTTTCATAATCTTACTCCAAGTATTAAGCCTAATATTTATAAAATTCTCAAAATGTTAAGACCCTTAACAAATGTTGACGTACCTGGTACATCATGCACTCTGCGCTTGAGAATGCATTTTGAGGTACTGAGTACGTCGCAGGATTTTTTTATTTGTAATCAAACATTGTAAGAATCAATATTGCACATTATATCTTTGTAAAGCTACGATTCTGAAGTATCAAATACATATAACTATGTTTGCTTAATACAAACAGCTGACCGTATTAAGGATACAAACAATAATACCGCAATACAAACAAACGTAAAACCGCACAGGATCAAGCAGACAGACTGTCTGCTGTTTACATTTGCTCGTAATGTCGTAATGTTGTTGTTTACGTCTCATTTGTTTGATTTTTGAGAGATTAGCTTATTTGTTATAAAAATCATTTTGGACAGTTTTAACTATAGTACAATGTAAATGTTGAACTGTAATGGACTGTACAGTTATAAGTTCTTATTTTCAACTTGTTATTTTTAAGATTTAGAAGATTTATTTCAAACTGTCAAAATTTAGTGTAATTTTATCTTAAAACTTAAGTATAAGTGCTATTAAACTTTTAAAAAAGCTAATACAAAACTTAAAAAATCATATGCCTTGAGGTATCAACATAAAAAGAAATAAACATGTTGAAGTGTTAAAAAGAAGCACTTAAAATATCAACGATAATACTTCCACTGAGAAATTTATCTTATACTTAAAAAAAGGTGATCTCATGAGGTTTTAAGACACTAATTAATAAGCGCTTCACGTACAGCAAACATGAAATTAGTGCATAACATTTGTTGAAAAGTTTATTGAATATAAATGTATTTTTAATTTAAAAACTAAACATTTCACTCAACTCTCTATCTCTCTCTGCCTGTTTTAAAAAAAATAATTATGGCTGAGGAATTCTCCACCAAAAAATCTTCCAATATTAGTTCTAACATAAAATAAGTACACAGCAGCACATATTATTATACTGATACTGAACAAAATGAGTAAGTTACGAAGTAGTAGGTACATAAATCCATTTGCACAGCCGCTCGTAGAATCAACAGTGCCACGATCACAAATAAATGTTATCACATAGAATTATGTTTCCAAAGCTTTATTTGGAACAGGCCAAAGGCAAGAGGCAATGTTAGTAATATATACAATCTTTACAGAAGGAATAATGAACAATATGAACTTACAATCTAATACATTATTTACACGCAAAAAATGAAAGGTTAACTTAGACTTGTTGACAACTATATTAAAAACTACCAACAAGTGTTTTATTTTCTATACTCAAATTGTTACTTATATAGCAATCAGAAATATATTTAAAACTTTACAGCATTTATTTATAGTCAGTCTTAAAATTGCTTAAGTACAAAGAATACAATTCCAAGGAATTTTAGATAAGTACCCCATCATAATGAATATAAAACAAGAATACAGAGATAAAAATTGGTATGAATGGCATGAATCTAAAAGTTTTAATTAAAAATAACGTATACAGAACAATAATTAACTAACCCTAAAAAAACATTTGCTATTCATAACCATAAATATATATTTTACTGTACATCAATAAAAACATACAAGTTAATATAATCAGGTTCACAACTTAGGGTTAGATAACTGTCAAGTCTTACCCATTTTCCTTTAATATGTAAATGCACTCTCTAATACGTGTAGAACATTAGCAAACAAATAGAAGTAAGAATCCAATTCTAGCAATCAAAATACACAACTGAATCATAATTTTTAACGTACTTGTTTCTATCAAGACATCCATGCTTAGTCATGTAATATGGATTTGGAATATGTTACAACTTCAGCTTTAAGGGATTAGAGTATAAATATGTGTAATGTTGAGGGGAAATGTGTGATTTCATTAATACCAAAACCCAACACAAAAATACAAAGTAAGGAAAGGAACGACTAAAACAAGAACAACAAAAGTGGATTTTAAGTTGTTTTTCTTACAAGTAGAAAATATTTTCTACATTATATATTCCAATGAAACTCTACTGGCAACTTAAAAAAAATATAAGGGCTCATAAATAAATTTTTGATATATGTTTGTTATGAACATCAAATAGTTTGCTGATTTTTCCGTAATTAACAATTCATGAGCTCAAGCTTTGAAGCTATATAAAACATTGCCAACAATATTTGTTCGAATCTATCACTAATTAATTGTTCCTATGTGAGATGGAGTCAGACAATGAGAGTATCGACAGATTTGGCGTTTTTGTTCTTGGCTGGCCGGCGATGATCTTCAACTGAATTTTGTTTTCTCCGACCTTTGCGCCACCAGCAGAATATGACCAGGCAAGCCAGCAGCAGTGATCCCCCTACAGCACCCATTACAAAGTAGCTGGCAGACGTGGGAGGTGGTTTCACATTGAGACAGGTTTTGAACACTTCCACTTCCTTTGACAGGTTCATGTTGCAGCCCACCAAGTCTGGGTCGACTGCTATGATATGGAACAGGTAAAAAATGAACAACCCGTAATAGAACGTTCGCTGGAAAATAAAATCTTAATCTAATGCTTTTCTTAAGATTTAATAATGTTTTTAAGGCCCAAATTTATTTCCCTAGAAAAAATGGTCAGCCATTATCAATGGTTTTGTTAATAACAATAGTGAAATAAATCCTAGAGTTATAAATGTGAAAGTCAAACAGTGTGAGATTGTATTAATGAGGGCTCCACATCCAATGAGAGTACAACAATCCAGTTTACTCTTTCTTGAAAAAGAAAAATACATAAACCACATGTGGGCAAATCATAATATGTTACTACTTTTAATAAATACCAGCACAGTACCCGACCTTTGTACGGGGTATACGTTGATTTATATTGTGTTCATTGCATTCAGTAATACAAAACAAGTACTGTTATCTGTATAATGCAAAAGTGTGTTGTGGTCACGGTACCCCAAGGAAATAAGACACAAGGTGGTATCACGCGCATCACTTATGATGTCATATGGGCGAAATGGCAAAACAAACACAAAATACTGTTCTAATTTCCGTAATTTACAATTCCAGCTGATAAATGGTGATTAACGCCTACTATTTAGCTGAATGCTTATATACAATTGTTAGATTTAGTTACCAGTATTTTTATCAAATAATGAAACCAAGTGGTATCGCCCATGTGACGTCACAGTTTACTGCGCAGCCTCGTTGAGGTACCTACCGTCTTTTCTAGTTACTGTGGTTGTGGTTAGATTTGATCCGGTGTTTATTTTAAAGCTATGTAAGTTTTTTATTTATTCCAACAACGGATTAATAAACTATTATAAAGAATTAATTGTCCACTTGGTATTGCCATAGAGGTTGCATTTTTGTTTCTTAGAACCCCTGGGGTGGTTTCCTGACGGAATTTCAAAATAAAGGTAGGCCTATGTGTTAACCAGAGACCCTAAGAATATCCAAACAAAATTTCAGAAAAATGGGTTCAGTAGTTTTTGTGTGATTGAGTAACACACCCAGACACCGTTAGATTTTTATATAATAGTAAGATAAGACACATTACATTTTCACATTTTTCTATACTCTATACCTGAGTATAGAAGCCAAAGGACATATTTTCCACAGCAATAATTTCTCTGTAATTCAATACACTGATAGATTTATATCTGGTCCCTTTAATATGTTCAGTGTTATTGACTTACTTGCCTACCCATATACGTACAAAGGTTTTGACCCACCTACCCACATAAACGTTGAGTGGTATTGACCCATACATGTACAGTGGTATTCAGACATGGCAAAGGTACAAAGAAAGGAACATCAAAATGTTTCTCGCCAGTTTTTATCTTAAATATTTTCCTGAGGTCCAATCTCGCACTGTGTGCCTCTTGTGCCAGTCTGTTGTATCAGCTCAGGTACCTGAGTATTTATGCTGTAGTATGTCAGTGGTGTTTGTCATTTATAATTAAAGGGCTACAAATGAAAAATTTCACTTGAGAATAAAAAGGTAGAAAATATTGTATAAACATCCCTATTTTACATTTTTTTAAATTGATGAGCATAATAAAAAGATGATAATGCATAAAAAAGTAAATCATTTTACAGTTCATAACTTAAGGACATTTTTCAACTCGATCAAATATTCTCTTCTATAAAATTAAAATATAAATCTGCTAGAAAATTTTTAAAAACCAAATAAAATGTATAAATTTGAAGTATTAGGAACTTAAGGCTTTCATCTTGACTACACAGTACAATTTTTCAGAACGACAATTATTCAAAGTTTTCAATGTAGATAGCTAGCTATAAGTTCAAGGCTTTAAATAGCTTGTACAAAAAAAGAATGAATGCAAAAGCTTTAACAGCCCTTTCCGTATACAGCCACAGAACATAAAAAAAGTTAAAGCTTTTATTTTACCAAACAAAGTTAGGGCTAAAAAGACCTCTCTAACACCTGGGGACCTATGGATTTAAGATGACTTCCAAACCACAACCAGTAACCAGGCAGGTAGGCTGCATGCAAGGACGTGTTCGCTCAGCTGGTCACCCATCCAAGGATCAGTCATGCCCAATGTTGCGCTAACGTCAGAACCCTCCGGTCGAGACCACTGGCTAATATACATAACATTTGTTACGTTCTCACGTGACGATGATAAAAAACACCAACAAACGCCTCTTTCAATTCAGTTTTGGTCCGATTCTGTTGGGTCTATGAGGTGTACACGATTAACTTTGGAGCTCTCACATCAATACTTAGCCGCTGTTGTGATCAGGCTCGTTTCCAGTTTCAAACACGATCTGCGAGCCTTTGAAACACTTTGCGTAGGAGACATAGCAAACTTACATACAAAAAATGTTTCATTTAAAATTACCTTTATTTCGTAGTATAGGTTGCCATTTGAAAATTTTTAATTAACAGGTTTTTGATTTTGCTATAGTTTACAGATTTTTTTTCAAATTTGGCCAATGAGAAGAAAAGTTCTCTTACTTTATATTTGTAGAAAAGGGTGTATAATTTGATTAAAATTTTGTTTCTCTACAGTGTAAGAAGGAGCTACGATAAAATAAAGTGTATACAGTTTTAACAATGTACATCCCTTGGATATATTAATTATTATTATTAATTAAAATGGTTAACTGTTATTAAAAATTACATCAAAATATTCAAAGGTAAGGGATTTCTAAAATGATAATATGACGTATGTTTAAGTAAAAAGGTGTCACCTCTCCCTCTAAAAGTGTTATTTTGGAGCATTTTACACAGTTAAAAATAATTTTCCTGATTTGTTGGGGTTGTAAATGTTGAGTTACATTTGCTAGAAAAATTCTGTTTCAATTGGGACTCAGGTTAATGTGATACTCTCTATACAATTAGTTATTGTCAAGCTGAAGCTAAAATTTATATTTTAAACTTCTTTTTATTTGCATGCTAGAAATATCTTTACAAAGATTTGTATTATTTAGTGTACATGCTCAAAAAAGGCTTATTATAGATAAAAGTACAATATAATCTCCATACAGAAATGAAGAGCTCTACAGGATTTTGCTCTTTTGGGAAACATGCTTCTAAAACATCTTATTATTTATATGCTACTTAAATGGACTATCCTCAATAGTTACACCAAATGGTAAAATCTGTTCATACGCAGATGATACCAATCTTCTCGTTACAGAAGACAATACAAACCAACTTATTTGAGTAAGAAGAACAAAATTGTATTTTGCCCAATTAAATAATCGAATTTTAATTGTCTATCAAGCTAAATACCCAAGTAAAAAAATAAACACAAAACATATACAAAATGAAAGAATATTTTTTCAAGATGATGTATTGAATTTGATGGATTACCAACATATATCATATATTTAGCAAACCAAAAAAATTCAAGTCAAACTAATCCAATCCAATTTAGTAACTTTCCAATTAATTAACTTAAAAAGTTTATAAAATAACCTAACATTTATTCCCATGATAGGGTATGATAATATTACAATAAATTATATAATCTGTATTATTTACTCTAAACTAGATGGTAGGTCTCAATTAATGATAATTTATCTTGATGCCTTACCAAGAGGTGTACAGTTGAACCCAGGCAGATGCACGTAGTGCTGGGATGCCCAGGTGAGCAGCCGGTGGCATTGACACTCCGATCCCGGCCTTTGATACAGAGTCGTTGGTAGATACAGGCGCTCCAGTCGACACAGAGGGGCAAGATCAGATGGTGTCACACTTTCCAGAGGATTTAGGGTCAAATTTAGTTCCTGAAATGTATGAAAAGATAAAATTAGGTTATGATTAAACTAATTTTACACGTCTAACCTCTGAAACATAAATAATAACCACTGACATTAAAATTAAATATTCTCCAGTGAACAATTTTTTTCGCAATCAAGCGAAGCGGATTGACTAACCGAAACCTATTATCGTCTGTCCATTGTACCCCAACAACTCATTGCAATTGACACCCTCTTCCCTACTTGGCTACGAGCAGAGATTTATCAGTTAAAAATTACTACACTTGAAAACTTGTATGTAAGGCTGGGCCACAGGGGATACAATCTGTCGCTGGCAGTAAGCAGTAAAATGTAGTTAATTTTAGTTTGCATTGTTTTATATGGAGGAGACCACAAGGAGCGGTAAACTATCACTCCATACATATCAATGCAACATTTCACAGCTTACTGCTAGCGACAGATTGTTGCCGCAGCCTTATGCGTGAGGACTTTGTACCTGAGTTAAAGATAGTGCAGGTTTAAATCTTGGCCTTAGCTAGTAGTTTTTATCAGTAATATTCACCTTGCGCTGTACCGGTTCTCCTCTTACTCTGTCTGATACATTCCCCACAACAGTCTTTGGTGAATGGGTAGAGTAAGGTTAAAAAAAGAATATCTCTCCTATGGAAAAAATTCATAAAAAAAAACCACGAAATTTTAAAAAAACCGTCATTTTTAAGAGCGGCAAGGAGAGAAATTCTTTAAAATAAAAAAGGTTTGAATTTACCGGTACTTGGATGTTTAGTTATCCTAGAGAAGCGTACAATTTATTGGTAATCAAAAATGTATTTTATTAGGTTGGATAGATAACTTTTTTTTAACTTCACTAGCCAGTTTGCATGGTTAACAGGCCTGTGTATGAACTTTATTCAACGAGAGAAGTACCAATTGTTAAAGCAGTGCACATTCCTTACATCCTTGCTCACTGCAGTCCAAAGCCTTAACCACTGAGCCACCACACCTGCTTCTTTATTACAAATAAAATAAATGGTTCCAAACAACTGTCACAAACTTTCTTCCATATTAGACACTAAAAATTCAAAACTTTACCAGTTTGATTCCCAAATATGTTTTTTGCTACAAGTCAGGCAATAGTCAAGTTTTTACTAAATATTTACTATTTACTAAATACATGCGGTACAATATTTTAAATTGTAATTCACATATTTCCTGAAAATTTAATCAAAATCATTAGAGCCGTTTTTTTTTTAATTCCATTTTTGTATGTGTTTTGACGATAAAAACAAAAAAAAAACAAAATTAAAAAAAGTGAAAAATTTATCTGGAGATATTGGCTAAATACACCTACATAAAAAATTTCATAAAAATCTATCCATCTGTTTGGTCTCCAGTGAACTGCACATACGGACACAAAAATATTTTTATTTAAAAAAAACACTTTTTTGGGTTACAGGAACTCTAAAAGGGATTTTTTGACCAACTTGTAAAAAAATTTTTTTGGACGATCGCAATACTTTCTCTATGCTAACGCATATGGGAGAAAGTAAAAAATTAGAGTAGAGTATAACTTTCTTGAAATAAGAACCAACCATCCATTTCATGTGATTCACATTTTAATAATACTTCAAAATTCAATATGAGATTAATAGAGATAACTGACCTTGAGGCTAGGTAGAACGCCTAGGGTGGGGACTTTGGTGAGGTCGCATTTGGCAAGAGAGAGTACAGCAAGATTGTAGGCAGCACTCAGTGTGAGGTTATCTCCTAAATCATCATTCTGTGCTAGGTAGAGTGTACGTAAGGGTAACGGCAGGTCTGCAGGCAGGTTGCGTACTGAGTTGCGGCTAAGATCCAACACCTCAAGACGAGTCAGCTCACTGAATGTACCAGCTTCTATCTTGGTGATGAAATTGTCCGTTAAGTACAGCAGTTTCAGATCAGGATAATCTCGAAAGCTCGAGTTTGTCAAAACTCGAATTCGATTTTTGGCTGCATAAAGAACCTGAAGCAAATTTAAAAAAAAAATTGTATTTCCTTTATAACATCTTTTTAAAATGAAGTAAAATATTCCATACTAAAAAAGTGAGGCTAAAGTACAACTATCATTCATCCATACACAGTCCTCTTAAATATGATATATTTTTAGGAGCACAAAAATTTAATTTATAAAGAGATTTTTAGATTTTTTAATAGTATTTATGAGATAAACACATAACATTTATTAGATCTAAATTTTCAGGAAGGGTCTATTGGTCCTAAATTCGCCCTTTTTAAATCATTTAAAAAAAATTACAAAATAAAGATATTTTTTATTATTATTATCTTCTCTTATCGGATACATAGGTACAGAATACCTATGTAGTCTATTATTAACTGAGACCAACTTATTCTTGAATAAGACTATTAATTGAAGTGACTACTGTTGGTACAGAAATTATATGCACCCGAGTCTTTTTTTTTAACTAAGAGGCCTACGAAAAATCTAATGACACCATTGTTTTCCCTGTTTAATTGTACATTATGAAATATGCATTTTAAAATGTTATTAAAAGTTTTAATAATTTTTATCCTTGTTGGAACAAAAAAAGTACTGGAATTTCAACTAGTTCTCACTCTACATAAAATTTACACTGTTATTACTAAAAAAAACCTATTGATGTATCGTGTGTATATTTTAATACCCTATTGATAGGAATTATAAATTATATAATTCCTATAAGCTTTCTATAAGTTATATAAATTTTAGAATTTTTAATTTTCGAGCAAAAAAGTTACTATCAATTTCCTGAAACACTTTTTTCTTGGCTTCTAGAGGTTGTAAAATGTATTACTTGGTCTTGTTTTAATCCTTATTACATGTATAGATTACATGTACTGTACTTCCATATCTGTAAGTAAATTCAGTGATTTTATATTGATTTAAATTTGCAATAATTTTACTTACTGCATAAGTAAATAAACAATATAGGAAAACACTCCTGCAAGCCTTGGATGCCCAACCCGTCACTCGCTGTGCTCGTGTCACCTCAGCCTTCAGCCTCGGTCTGTGATTTGTGATTACATTAACAGAAGCACCAATTAACGTTGAGATTGTACCTCAATATCGGTGTTGAGATTGTTGGGTATCTCTTCCAAGTCTTGATCAAAACAGTTTGCATTGAGCATGCGGAACTCCCGGGTGTACACACACTTGCCAGCTCCTTGGACACCTACCATCGACCACACAGTCAACCATACCAGGCCATCTGTAACACAAGAAATTTTATTTACCCTTTACTTCCACAAACAAATTTAATTTAAAATAAGTGTTCAGATGTTTATAATCAGACACAAAAACTAGAAAAATATTTAAAAATCAGAAATGAGAAAACAGACAAAACTTTTTTACAAGACTTATTGTCAGATGCAGAATTTTGAAACCACTTACTTTAAGCTCAAGCCTCTAAAAGAATTCAATCAAGAAGCAATGTCCATTACCCCTTATTCCCAAGCTCTAGATAGGCTTTCATATTGTTGGGAGTATGGCAATTAATAATGTTTCTCCTTGCGCAAAAATTTGTTTCTGGTTCTCTCTCTCTCGGAATCATGCGATAATTTGCAGCCATTGCTAGAACCTTCCTGAAATGGTGCCCAGAGGGATCTAGATTCCCATTCCGGAAACATCTAGACCTACAGAATGTATTATATAAAGTCACTCATCAGCCGACAAGTCTGTCAGTTTCAGCGGGGGTGTGTCTTTGGTGATCAGCCTGCGGTGGAGCGACAGTGTTTAATAGTGACACTTTACAAACAGTGACAGATTTTGTGCGAACATTAACTCAAATCTGATAAGTAACGTTAATTATTGTAAATAATTGTGGTTTAATGAATGTCGAGTGTTAGATAGTGTTTGTCTGGTAAAAATATCTGTAAATATGTCATAGTGTGCAGTTAAGTTAATTAGTGAGTGTTAGTACAGTTAGTAGCCACAAAGAATTGCCTTATTACTTTGGACCCCGTTGACCTTAACAAATGCCTACTCTAGTTTGCAGTATCCTTATGAGATACAAAATTGAAATTACTGTAGGTGTAAAAAAGGTTTGAACACTTTAATAACGATATAACTCAAACTCCGAAAGAAAATTGCGGGAGATGTGTCAAAGAATCACTTTTTTAAATGTTGCTTTTCTACTCAATACACTTGACTACAAGCAGATGTAGATGTAGAGACGTTTTTAATGTTGTAATCTGTGTTAGACATCTGGCTGGACATGTGGCGGGGAACACTCAATCCTTTCATGGCAATCTGACATCAATGGGGACAACTAGCCAAGTGCTATCACAGTTTGGGCAGAGACTCTTCAAAAGCTAATATGCTTAAATAACATAAAAATAAATGGTTCCAAAGAATTGGCACAAACTTTCCCCCATGTTAAACACAAAAATCAAAACTTTGAAAATTACCAGTTTGATTCCCAAATATGTTTTTTGCCATAACGCAAAAACTAGCCATGTTAGAGACATGCAATTTTTACTAAAATATTTTTAAATGTAATTCACATACTTTCTGAAAATTTAATCAAAATCGTTACAGCCGTTTTTGAGAAAATTCCATTTTTGTATGTTTTGCCCATAAAAATAAAAAACTAAAATTTCAAAAAAGTGAAAAAACAGTCAGGATATATTGGCTGAATATACCTATATACCAAATTTCATAAAAATTGATCCATCTGTTTGGTCTCCAACCAAGTGCGCGCGCGCACACACACATACGGACAGACATAAAAAATCGTTTAAAAAAACTTTTTTGGGTTCAGGGGACTCTAAAATGGATTTTTAGACTAACTTGTAACTAAAATTTGTAAAAATAATTATTTTTAATTTTTTTTGGACGATCACAATACTTTCTCTATGCTAACGCATAATGAAAAAGTAAAATCAGGACATACAAATATATTAACTACAAGGGATTTGTAGATTTATACTAGATTTAGCTTTTTCAATTGGCTACATCGAACATTTTTATTTAGCCTCTTGGCATCACAAATAACAAGATGTATAATAAACTTACAATAAAAGCAAATTAAACAACAAACTGGCAAAGTTGTAAATTCATAGTCATACCAAACACTGTAAACTTGCCTTCATTATCTAATGATTAACGCACCATAGAAAAAAACCAATAAAAATAAATTAAACTAGAGAACACCATGCACGCATCGCGTGCCAACCCCAATGCTCGCTGGGCTCGATACACGTTGATTACAAAATTTTTTTGTAGACTATATTATGCCAAATTCAATGATACGCCAATTTAAAAAATCGGACAAGATTTACACTGCTATTCGCAAACAATAACAGTGTAAATTTAACGCATAGCACAGCACACAATGACATTGTAAATTGACTTCTCGCCATAGAAAGCAATAACACTGAAAAATGGATTTAAGGCCAAATAAAATAATAACATTTCTTAATTGCTATTATTTTATCAAACAAAGTAAATTGTTGCCACAGTAAACTGACCAAGTCGTAAGTTAGCTACGGGTTACATTAAATATTGTAAATTAAACATTGTTACTGCAAACAATAACAGTTCAAACTTGACTAAATCCCAGCAAAGAAGAACAATCAATTTGACCTGTTGTTAAAGCAACATTGTAATTGGCGTCTTTACGTTGTAAAACAAAATTGATAATTTATTTTTTGTCACAACAAACAATAACATTATATATTTACCTATTTTGTTTCGTGAATTTGGTGAGTTTGTTTGGAAGTTTTACGAACACTTAGCAACAGTAAACTTGTTTGTATGAGTATTGAATTGCGATTTGCATCAAGTGTTATACTAAAAATCACTGTTATTAAAATAACATTATAACTATTATACCAGTACATAAAAATATGATAACTTAACAGCAAACAGGGTGATTGACATTAATGTTTAAAATTTCAATGAGTTATTGTGCATAGTATTTGGAGTAAAACAGTGGTTTTAAAAATTTTTTAATCAAATTTCTCTTTAAATTGCGATTTTTAAAGGTTTTTTTACAAAATTAGTGACTTGTGACTAATAAAGTCAGTTTTTCCTGCAATAAACGAAATAAAATACACTCAAAAGTTTGGTATTTTCTTAAAAAACGTTAAAACTACATTAGAGTAAACTGTTTCTCGTCAAGATTGATTGCCTTTTACTGTATTTTAAGGTGCATGAAAGTCCAAAATTTGTAAGTTTTACAAATTCACTTCTAACTTTAAGAAGACTTTTCGTTACCAAAAAGTGAATGTGAAAGGTTCAAACTACCTTAAAAACTTCCCTAATAAATCCTCTTTTATTTGGTACATTGGTCCTAAAGAACGTATTTCGTTGGCTGACATATCTTTACGGTTTTATAACTGAAAGCACCGGTTTAAATAAATTATCTTGCCGTGCTTTCAGTTACAAAAATGTAAAGCTTTGTCTTAAAGCTTGTAAAGCCAACGAAAGACATTTTTCAAGTCCAATGTACCAAATAAAACAGGATTTATTGGGGAAGTTTTAAAAATAGTTTGACACTTTTTACATTCACTTTTTGGTAACGAAAAGTCCTCTTAAAGTTAGAAGTGAATTTGTAAAGCTTACAAATTTTGGACTTTCACGCACCTTAAAATACAGTAAAAGGCAATCAACGTGACGAGAAACAGTTTATTCTAATGGAAATTTAACGCTCTTTAAGAATATACCACACTTTGATTATTAAAGGAAAAACTAACTAGTCACAAGTCACTAATTTTGTAAAAAACCCCTTTAAAAATCGCTACTAAAGAGATATTTGAATAAACAATTTTAAAACCACTGTTTTGCTCCAAATGTTATCTACAATAACCCAGAAAATTTTAAAGCGCCAATCACCCTGTATGACTGTATGCCTGAACTATCATGGTGTTTGTTATTTTAATTTATATTTTACAAAGGAGTAATTTTAATGGCACGCAAGTGTCTGTGTTAGTTATTACACGGGCCTATAATGGACATGTCGTTTTCCTTTCAGACACAAAAACCCCAAACAGAAATAGAGTGGTTTATACAACCCTCTTCCAGCCTCATGAATGGACGAAACATTTATCGATCTCAGGTAAACAAAACAGCACAAACACTCACGGCGGACCGATCTGAAATAGCACCACTGTACACAACGTTTCCACAGAAAATAACGAGTAAAAAGCAAACGGAACGAAGAATGTGACGGAACGGATGACTGATGAGCAGTAAAACATAGAATGAATGTAAGTCAGCCTGATGTAGAAACAACCACTGCTATCAATTACTGAACCGCTGAACCAAACAACTAACTACTGCCGGCGCAGAAATTATGTGTACCCGAGTTTTGAAGTTGTTTTTTATGGAACTAAGAGGCATACGAAAAATCTAATGACACCATTTTTCGATTGTACGTTATGACATAAGCATTTATACAAATTTGACCATGAGGTTTCATAATTTTTACCCTAGTTTGAACAAAAAAGTACAGAAATTTAACTAGTTTTCACTTTTTATCAACTTTACATTTTTATTTCTCAAAAACCCATTATGTATCGCATTTATATTTTAATGCGTAGTTGACAGGAATGTTTTCTATAAATTTAAATTTTTTGACTTTTCAAAAAAAAGTTCTATCATCTTGAAACCTTTTCTTGTCTTCTAGAAGTCGTAAATTTAATTACTTTGGTCACGATCCAATTCATATGAAATGCATGAATAGTTGCAATAAATTAATTGTTATCAGCGTGTAAATAAAGTTGTTTTAAATTGATTTAAATCAATTTAAAACTTATAATAACGTACAATTATAATAGTAAAGCAATGGCGTGGTGGAGTGTTCGTATGAGTTTTAGTTTGTTCGTAAACAACCTTCAAACTCGGGTAACACCTAATTTCTGCGCAGACAGTAGTCGTGACGTTCTGTAACATAACAATAAGGTCTTTAGATAAGTAAATATGTCATCTTTAGTGTTTTGACTCCTGTCACTTCGAAGAGGTTTGAGGGTCCCCAATGAAGATAAAGATCTTTTCACAAAAGGGTCTAGTTGTAATCCTTTTAAACTCATAAGCCGGCTGATATCCAGTTGCACCGGCGGTCAAAGGAATTTCCACGGGTCAAAACATTCCTCCGTCCGAAAAGTGTCTAATTGCACCGGTGGTCAAAATCTACCCACCTCACTTATCCCCGCTGCAAATTCCTTCGACCGCCGGAGCCGGTGCAATTGGAAGGCCCCTTCCTTCCCCACCCCACTACATTTCTTCAAACATAGTTTATAAGTGTTTAACAATTTCGCAATGGAATATTCTATCAAACACTTGCCGATGTTTCGTGGCACATACTAATGGTAGACCATAGCAGGTTCTAACTAATAAATATGGTAACTATGTATTTAATGTTTAATTTTGTGTTTATCCGTGGCAACACTAACATCTAACCTAACCTAACCTAACCTAACCTAACCTAACCTAACCTAACCTAACCTAACCGACTCATGACTCATGTCATAACAAAGGGTGTGGAATTTGGCACGGTCAGCTTGGGGTTACTGTACTAGGAATCCGGCCTGGTTGGACTTTCCCGGCTCATGTCATAAACAAGGGCCTCTGGTGCAATTGGAACACCCCCTAAAAGGGGCTCCGGTGCAACTGGACACATCAGTTTGGGGCCGATCCCTGACCCCGGTGCAATTGGAAATCTCCCCATAAGCCCCGATTCTAAGCCGGCCCATTTTTTGTGCTCTCCGGTTTCTTCCGAGTTAAATATCAACCCTGTTTAATTGACGATATCTGACATATGATGAGGAATTTGTAGCTCCAACAGGTTTTATTGTTGTTGTAATAAATGTGTAAATATAAAAATCGTTTGTCGAGCACTCAACAGAACTTTTACGTAATATTTCGAAGATGATTCTGTTAAATACGTTGACGGTTGTTTACCATTTGCTATCGAAGTATTCACAGCAATCTGAAGATTAGGAAGTCGCCCACGTTCTTCCAACGACGAGGATCTCAGGCGAGCCTAGTCACAGACAAAGAAATAGATATCTCTTTTTATTCTGTGGCCTAATGTGTATTCTAGTATGTTCTTCAATGTAATCGAAGACAATGAATCATGGCCTACTACTAAGGAATTGCTTTAATTTAGAAACAACAGTTTTGGTTTTTGTTATTAATGTATATGGTCTGGAAGTTTATTGTAAAAGTTTGTATCTATATAAAATGGTGTATTACTAAACTGTTGGAGGCGATGTTGTCTGTGTTGTTACGATTGCGTTGGTTTGATGATAAATTGTGTGGGAGTTGAGTTCTGGCCAAGGATAATGGTTTCCAGGATATACTGTGATATGACGGAGAGGGTGGAGCTTTGTATAGTATGGTTTCTTGTGTTAGACTGAACGCACTAAGGATTCTACTGATGATTTTTTCTCATGAAATGAAATGAAATGAAAAACGTCTTTATTTTCAGGCGAAGTTAGGACTTATCAGTCCTTTCTTCCACTTAACCTGACTGCAAAACAATAGAAGATTTTGTCTCATACAAAACAAGAGTAAAAGTTCTTTTCAAGACCCAAAAGCAGTAATTTCACAACTTCTTTGTATTGTATCTTCAGTTTGCCTGCACTAAAGTTCAATATAAATCGCAAATTTCTTTAAGTGACCAGCGAGTGCATTGTGTTCCAAAGTGACCCGTGTGAAATGTACACCTGAGATCGAATGGCACAACCACAAGGTCATGATCGATATGACGTTGTATCGATCGTGCATTGTGTTTCAATGTGAACCATGTGAAATGTACACCTGATATCGAATGGCACGACCATAAAGTTTATGATGGATCGTGCATTGTGTTTTAAAGTGAACCGTGTGAAATGTACAACTGAGATGGAATGGCACGGCACGACCATAACTTCAGGGTCGATATGACGTTGAATTGATCGTGCATTGTGTTTCAAAGTGAATCATGTGAAATGTACACCTCAGATCGAATGACACGACCACAAGGTCATGATCGATATGACGTTGTATCGATCGTGCACTGTGTTTCAAAGTGAACCACGTGAAATGTACACCTGATATCGAATGGCACGACCATAAGTTCAGGGTCGATATGACATTGTATCGATCGTGCATTATGTTTGTACCATCGATCGACAGTGAACCATGTGAAATGTACACCTGAGATCGAATGGCACGGCTACAAGGTCATGATCGATATGACGTTGTATCGATCGTGCATTGTGTTTCAAAGTGAACCCTTTGAAATGTACACCTGAGATCGAATAGAACGACCATAAGTTCATGATCGATATAACGTTGTATTGTGTTTGAAAGTGTGAAATGAGCACCTGAGATCGAATAGCTTGACCATAAAGTCAGGACCGACATGAAGTATCGATCGTGCTTTGTGTTTCAAAGTGAATATTATTGAATATCAGTATGGAAAGGGAAACCGGTTGTCCGACCGATGTCTGTCGGTCCAGTGCTGCTCCGTTGTGACTGTGAACTAGCTGCATTCAAGAGTAACCTCCATCCCAGTGTCTTACAACACGCCGTGGAACCAATAACGAACGACATGACTCTGCCGACTGACGGTTTTGTAAAATTGTATTCTGCCGAACTTTTGGTGTCAAGGCGTTTTGAATCTAACAAAGCTTACTTGAAACTGTTTAAAAAATACAACCGTTTAAAAATATTTGATAGGGAGCAGACCATGCATAAGCATAACTGTAGTTGTCTACTGAATGGTAACCAGTGGCGTAACTTGTGGGTGGGGGTGTGGGGGATAGAACGACAAAAATAAAAACAATATTCGTCTTGCAACAAAAAACCATATTATTGAAATACAGTACTGATAATGAAATATCTTAGCTGACAGACCTATTAAATTAATTATTTTGCTGTCTAATCAATAACAAATTATCATTCAACGGGTCATTTTAACATCAACAAAGTGACGAGATTATTTCACCGTAACGAATTACGTACAACTCTCATAGATTGTGCAAGACACACGCCTCACCGGGAAATCAATATTTCACCCAGTTATTGACGATAAGGGGAAAAACATGCGTTTGTCCTTCGATCTAACTTAATCAATACTCTATTACCTATTTCGTTTTTGCAACATGTTTTTCTAAAATACACCCATGTTGCTATGATGTATCGCAATAAATCAAAGTTTCCTGTGGGTCTACTGTTGTCCAATGCTGTTGTTGTACTTTAGCGCATTGGTACTGCAAGCACTCGAGTCACTCCCCTCCCCCATCCTTCCCACTAAGGCAAGGCCTAATTACGCCACTGATAGCGAAAATATTCAATTTAAAAACAAATTCCCTATTCAACAAGGTTATGTCTAACTAAAGTACTGGTATGAATGAATCACTATAAACTGTTGTTGAGAGTAAGGGAGGGGCGGTGGAATGAGACAGCCTCTGATAGCCTTATCTCTTTGTACAAGATCTAATGGGCTTGTTTCAAGCAATTTCAGCTTAATGTGTCCTCCATGTGCAATAGGGCGCTGATAAGAGAACAACACTACAAGTCACAGAGACGGTCACGCCTGTAATGTTCGGTCTGAATTCGTCGATTATGACGTAATTTTTCGAAGTGATTTAATTTTTTCAGAGTGCCTCTGGAATCCACAATCCCTGCTGCCAACAGTGGTCTCCACATAGCACTCATACACAATACCTAAAATATTAATAAATTCATTTAAAGAAACATTTTCTTACATTTAATCTCTATATTTAAAAGAGAAAGCCTTCACTCACTCATCACTAATTCTCCTACTTCCCCTAATCCTGAGGAGCTGAAATTTAGTAAAAATGTTTGCTGCAGTTCAAATAGTAAAACTAAAGTATTCACATCTTGATAAAATACTCCTAAGGTGTAGAAACCACCCCTAAAAGAGTTAACATTGGGTTGATTTTAGTACGTTAATAACAGCGGTTTTGTAAATAAATAAAGATGTTTATTTTGTATGTTTTTATTTTTGACATTATCCTCCTGATGCATTAAGAGTTTACACTTTTTCTGTGTATTTTTATCTATATAATTACGTGTAAAAATGTAAAACAGCTTTTATAATGTAAAAAAAATATGTTTATAATATTGAGAAAGTTATGCATATTTCTTAATCTAACTAAAACATTAGGTTTTTAAATTTAATTTAAAATAGGTTGGAAGCCGAATGCAACGAGTGAGCTACTGGAAGTTACATTTTATGAATGTACTATATGCAGTTTACCTACTATTATTTGTTGTCAAAAGTCACATGGCGGGTTGTCATGAGCATAGCGAGTGACGGGGTGTCCCCTAGTACAGTATAAACGACTTTATCTGTTTTACAGGCTGATCGTATACATATAATCTATGAATTTTGTTTTCCGAACAAAAAGGCATTTGTTTTACAAAATGATATATTGTGGAACGTATTGTACTCATAAAAACATATGTAAACTGCTCAACAAACAAAACACAGCCTACCGCTTATTGTGTGCTATTTACGCTTAGTTTACTAACATGTCATTTTGCATATTAAATCGATTTAATAATCATAAATCGATTATTAAATCGATAAACGATGACTTAAAACACCAAGTCATCTACGTTTACAACTTTTACAAAAAGGCTCCGAACAGAGTTCTTGTAATTCTAACGATTTCGAACATACTAGAAGACCCGTGCTGATCTGCAACATTTTTTAGTTTTTTTTTCAGGGGAAGCGCCAGTCGCACTTTGGAAAAACATAAATTAAGTTGCGTTTGAGTGCAACATGAGTAAGATCAGACTTTATTGAAATTCAATTACTGATGCCTTATCTATGCACTAATACCTTTCATTTTTCTTTTAATTGTAACAAATCAGTCGAACAGAAATAAAAAAAAAGTACAAGGTTTATGCTGTTTTCTTCGCTTTATTTATTTTTACTTTCATATAGCATACATGAATCTGATAGTCTTTGAGCGTATTGTTTGCTCAATTTTTGATGGCTTCTTCAACAAGACAGTAATATACACATCAAACCAAGAATCTGTAGTACTGTAATATCGTTTGTACAAACCGCTCGTGGATTGGGACACTCCTAGCCCAGTGGTTAGCACTCCTGACTCGATGCAGAGAGTCATGGGTTGACTTCATTTATAGGTTGACTAAATTTAACTTGATGGATTTGGACCGTTGTTCCATAACACCGTTAACTATCAGTTAAAAACGCCACTCATAAAAAATTTGTTGGTTCAATCAAAATGCCTTTCTGTCTCACACGATGTGCAAGGATCTAACGAGCATTTTTGTACTACGATCTTCTACCTGACCAACCTGATTACCCGATAAGGATGACTACCGCCAGTGGATGGTACAGACGAAATTAGCGTGGCCACTATGGATGGCCAAAGGAGTGGAGAGGACAACGAGCGACAGTCAGTATAGGACCCGAGCAGACATGGCTGGCTGCCAATTATAATGGCTTAGGGATTGTTAAGGACATTTAACATGTCATTTTTAAAAGTGTTTATATAAAATAAATGCACATTATTATCAACCGAGTGTCTCACGTTTGAACCGTACATCCGGGGTTTTACACCAACATTGACTTGTTTACTAAGAAACTAGGAGGCCTATGAAAAATCAATTCACACCATTGTTTTACTAGTTTAATTTTACGTCATGACAAATGCATTTAAAAATTGGATTATAAGTGTTAATAGTTTTTATCCTAGTTGGGACAAAAAGTTTACTCAAATTTATCTAGTTTTCACTGTGCATCAACATTACACTTTTATTACTAGATAAACGTCCGTTAATGTGTGGCATTTAGTTTTTAATACGTCACTAACAGGAATATTTTCTAAACGCTTTATAAATTTCAGATTTTTAACTTCTCAAAAAAAGCATTCTTATCAATTTCCTGAAACGTTTTCTGGGCTCGTAAAATTAATTACTAAGTTGTGTTGTAATCCTTACTAAATTAAAAATTACGTCACATTACTTTTATGTCCGTCAATAAGTGCAGTGATTATAAATTCATTTTAAAACACATAAAAGTGATGTAAATAAATTTATTATCACTGTATTTACTTACGCCATTCAATACACACATCCACAGATCTTTATTCATTGCTTACACACATAAAAGTAATGTATCGTAACCAAGCTTTAGTAAGGATTACAACGTGACCAAGTAATTAATTTTACGATATCTAAAAACCAAGAAAACGTTGTTTCAGGAAATTGATAACTTTTTTCTTGAACAGTCAAAATTATGAAATGTAGATATAAAACTTATAGAAAATATTCCTGTTACATATATTAAATTATAAACACTAACGGGTTTTTGAGTAATAAAAGTATAAAGTCGATGCACAGTTAAATATAATTTAAAACTTTTAAATATGAAACTTTTTCTGTTCCAACTATGGCAAAAAGTGTTTAAAATTATAATAAAATGTAAAAATACATGTTTCATGACGTACAATTAAATGAGGAAAACAATGGTGTGATTAGATTTTTCACAGCCCAGTTCCTTAGTAAACATCCTGCAAACTTGCGTGCACGTAATTTCTACGCCGACAGTAAGTAGGAAGTGTTATTTTTCCCACACAAGTAAAACCATTCGCCCATCTGAGTGGTTTCTGCATACAAGCTCATAAAATCGTTCCGTAAACAACGTTTGCTTCGCTGCGTAAATATTTCCTTGAGAAGGCCATCTGTGAGTGAGGCGTCTGGATTGTATAATTGTTAATTGGGCATGTCATGAGGTTTGTTACATCATAACAAACACTAAATACAGCACACGTTCAGTGGTGAGGATTTGTATTGTTAATTGGGCGTGTCATGAGGTTTGTTACATCATAACAAACACTAAATACAGCACACGTTCAGTGGTGAGGATTTGTATTGTTAATTGGGCATGTCATGAAGTTTGTTACATCATAACAAACACTAAATACAGCACACGTTCAGTGGTGAGGATTTGTATTGTTAATTGTGCATGTCATGAGGTTTGTTACATCATAACAAACACTAAATACAGGACACGTTTAGTGGTGAGTATTTGTATTGTTAATTGGGCATGTCATGAGGTTTGTTACATCATAACAAACACTAAATACAGGACACGTTCAGTGGTGAGGATTTGTATTGTTAATTGTGCATGTCATGAGGTTTGTTACATCATAACAAACACTAAATACAGGACACGTTCAGTGGTGAGTATTTGTATTGTTAATTGGGCATGTCATGAGGTTTGTTACATCATAACAAACACTAAATACAGGACACGTTCAGTGGTGAGTATTTGTATTGTTAATTGTGCATGTCATGAGGTTTGTTACATCATAACAAACACTAAATACAGGACACGTTCAGTGGTGAGTATTTGTATTGTTAATTGGGCATGTCATGAGGTTTGTTACATCATAACAAACACTAAATACAGGACACGTTCAGTGGTGAGGATTTGTATTGTTAATTGGGCATGTCATGAGGTTTGTTACATCATAACAAACACTAAATACAGCACACGTTCAGTGGTGAGGATTTGTATTGTTAATTGGGCATGTCATGAGGTTTGTTACATCATAACAAACACTAAATACAGCACACGTTCAGTGGTGAGGATTTGTATTGTTAATTGTGCATGTCATGAGGTTTGTTACATCATAACAAACACTAAATACAGCACACGTTCAGTGGTGAGGATTTGTATTGTTAATTGGGCATGTCATGAGGTTTGTTACATCATAACAAACACTAAATACAGCACACGTTCAGTGGTGAGGATTTGTATTGTTAATTGGGCATGTCATGAGGTTTGTTACATCATAACAAACACTAAATACAGGACACGTTCAGTGGTGAGGATTTGTATTGTTAATTGTGCATGTCATGAGGTTTGTTACATCATAACAAACACTAAATACAGGACAAGTTCAGTGGTGAGTATTTGTATTGTTAATTGGGCATGTCATGAGGTTTGTTACATCATAACAAACACTAAATACAGGACACGTTCAGTGGTGAGTACTTGTATTGTTAATTGGGCATGTCATGAGGTTTGTTACATCATAACAAACACTAAATACAGCACACGTTCAGTGGTGAGGATTTGTATTGTTAATTGGGCATGTCATGAGGTTTGTTACATCATAACAAACACTAAATACAGCACACGTTCAGTGGTGAGGATTTGTATTGTTAATTGGGCATGTCATGAGGTTTGTTACATCATAACAAACACTAAATACAGCACACGTTCAGTGGTGAGGATCTGTATTGTTAATTGGACATGTCATGAGGTTTGTTACATCATAACAAACACTAAATACAGCACACGTTCAGTGGTGAGGATTTGTATTGTTAATTGGGCATGTCATGAGGTTTGTTACATCATAACAAACACTAAATACAGCACACGTTCAGTGGTGAGGATTTGTATTGTTAATTGGGCATGTCATGAGGTTTGTTACATCATAACAAACACTAAATACAGCACACGTTCAGTGGTGAGGATCTGTATTGTTAATTGTGCATGTCATGAGGTTTGTTACATCATAACAAACACTAAATACAGGACACGTTCAGTGGTGAGTATTTGTATTGTGAATTGGGCATGTCATGAGGTTTGTTACATCATAACAAACACTAAATACAGGACACGTTCAGTGGTGAGTATTTGTATTGTTAATTGGGCATGTCATGAGGTTTGTTACATCATAACAAACACTAAATACAGGACACGTTCAGTGGTGAGTATTTGTATTGTTAATTGGGGATGTCATGAGGTTTGTTACATCATAACAAACACTAAATACAGGACACGTTCAGTGGTGAGTATTTGTATTGTTAATTGGGCATGTCATGAGGTTTGTTACATCATAACAAACACTAAATACAGGACACGTTCAGTGGTGAGTATTTGTATTGTTAATTGGGCATGTCATGAGGTTTGTTACATCATAACAAACACTAAATACAGCACACGTTCAGTGGTGAGGATTTGTATTGTTAATTGGGCATGTCATGAGGTTTGTTACATCATAACAAACACTAAATACAGGACACGTTCAGTGGTGAGTATTTGTATTGTTAATTGGGCATGTCATGAGGTTTGTTACATCATAACAAACACTAAATACAGGACACGTTCAGTGGTGAGTATTTGTATTGTTAATTGGGCGTGTCATGAGGTTTGTTACATCATAACAAACATTAAATACAGGACAAGTTCAGTGGTGAGTATTTGTATTGTTAATTGGGCGTGTCATGAAGTTTGTTACATCATAACAAACATTAAATACAGGACAAGTTCAGTGGTGAGTATTTGTATTGTTAATTGGGCGTGTCATGAAGTTTGTTACATCATAACAAACATTAAATACAGGACAAGTTCAGTGGTGAGTATTTGTATTGTTAATTGGGCGTGTCATGAGGTTTGTTACATCATAACAAACATTAAATACAGGACAAGTTCAGTGGTGAGTATTTGTATTGTTAATTGGGCGTGTCATGAAGTTTGTTACATCATAACAAACATTAAATACAGGACAAGTTCAGTGGTGAGTATTTGTATTGTTAATTGGGCGTGTCATGAAGTTTGTTACATCATAACAAACATTAAATACAGGACAAGTTCAGTGGTGAGTATTTGTATTGTTAATTGGGCGTGTCATGAGGTTTGTTACATCATAACAAACATTAAATACAGGACAAGTTCAGTGGTGAGTATTTGTATTGTTAATTGGGCGTGTCATGAGGTTTGTTACATCATAACAAACATTAAATACAGGACAAGTTCAGTGGTGAGTATTTGTATTGTTAATTGGGCGTGTCATGAAGTTTGTTACATCATAACAAACATTAAATACAGGACAAGTTCAGTGGTGAGTATTTGTATTGTTAATTGGGCGTGTCATGAAGTTTGTTACATCATAACAAACATTAAATACAGGACAAGTTCAGTGGTGAGTATTTGTATTGTTAATTGGGCGTGTCATGAGGTTTGTTACATCATAACAAACACTAAATACAGCACACGTTCAGTGGTGAGGATTTGTATTGTTAATTGGGCGTGTCATGAGGTTTGTTACATCATAACAAACACTAAATACAGCACACGTTCAGTGGTGAGGATTTTTATTCTTGTATTCTTTGAAAATGTACTTCGGTCTACATATTACAAGCACTTGTGAACGGACCAACTTGTTACATAAATACATTTACAAGTCCCATTGGGAATCCAAACACCTGATAAATAAATACGCGATAACTGTATAAGTAACGAAACCGAGATGTATTAATATTTGGAAAGTGAATTATAAGTATATAACGATGGTGGATAGAGCGTCTAACGTCATAAAAAACATCCAACGACGTCCAGGCAACATGGCGAGAGAGTAGTATTCTGTGGGCATATTTGTTTGTCAGCTGTTTCCATTTTTCCGTTCTATTTGTTAATCAATTTTCACAAAAAATGTTTAACAATTGATTATAATAATTTTTAAAAATTATCTTGAGGGTATACCTACTGTTAAAATTGTTTTAATAATTTTTATTATTTTTGTTAAATAACATAGTCTTTTATTACGATTGTACATAATCAACAACAGGGACCTGAAACGGGGATAAATGAATAAATAGCCGTATAACTAAGGCTTAGTTATATGAGTATTAGTTATATGACATTATATTCTTTGAGAGGATGTATTTTCTGACTGGGCTAACCTTTTGACCCCAGGTTTGCATATTTTTATTCTACAAACAAAGACCTATAAATTGAGGTATAACTCGAGGTAGGCTTACATTTAACAATTTTAAGACTTCTTTCGTGGGTCGTTCCACATCCCCTGGCCACACGAAAAACGAGTAAAATATGTCTAAATGTTTGGTATAGCAATATGTATATAACTGCAGAGTTTCATTACATTTTTTCAATAGTTTTAAAATTAATATATTCCGGACTTTTCTCCAACCCCGTATATTATTGCTTTGGGAGAAAAAATTTGCATTTTCATTTTACTTTGTATAGCGACTGTCCGCAGATTTGTTTGTAGTTAAAAATTATTATTGACAATTAATTACGTTTTTACATTAAATCAGTTGCATAATAAATACAATCAAGTGGACGCGACGTAGTACGTACTGTGGTAATGGCCAATTAGAAGCGACTACAAAAAAACAGGATTCAAACAAACTGATAACTGTTTGCAATTTAATGAGTAAGAATCACACTTTTCGATCGACACTTACGTAAGTGTATTTGCCCTGAGCGCATTTGTTCAGTAAACCTAGAGGAGACGATTTAACTGATTCAAAATTTACTTACTCTATGAGCATTTATTGTTCATATTCTTACCACTCTTAAGTTGTTTAAAAACAAACAATAATAATTCCATTGAATATTTGTTGTGATTTTTTATTTTTTTTTTTTTATTTTGATAGAACTTTCTATTAAAATAGTTGAAAAAATAATTAATTCTTTTCTAACTTAAATTCAGTCCTAAATTAAAAAATTTTGGACTGTTCTCTTGATAAAATTAGAGGACCAAACATTTTATTTTATTAATTTCGTATTTCACTGTATAACCATTTATATTTTCCTTGATTTATTTACTCAGATTGTATTATTTATTACTGATGTAGATCAATTAATTGCTGTGCCTCTACACTGCGGTTGACGCTTCACTGTGATACATAAAAATATCGATAAATATGTTTCGATATATATATTCGTATAGATATTTTCTTTCGATAATATCGGCCATATCGATATTTAAGTCCGATTTATCATATTACTAAATATTGACACTATTCTCTTTCCTCAAAATCATTACGATTCGAAAAAAACATTTAAATTGGCTCTTATGCGAACAAAACATGCTTTGATATAATAAAATAACTTTATTTAGTTTTTTTACGTGAGTTTAACGCACCAAAATGAAGTTTATTGTTGACCAGTGGGTTGAACAATTAAATCAAGTTGTGTGTGAGTTAGCAACGCTGACTGAAGCCTAGCCAGTCACGTTACAAACCACGTGTAATAACACAGTAATTAACGGTATAATTCTTATTTTGATTTTTTTCATTCAATTCCACAGACCACAAATGATTTCGTGTAAAAAATGTATTTAATATTTAAATTCAATAGACTATTCTAAACAGTGACAGCAAAAGATGAGTGGTTTTTGTTCATGACATAAAAGTTAATGCGCAATTTTAAATAGATAAATCATCTAAAATTCTAAAATTCGATAAATCGGGTAATATTTTTTTCGATTTATCATTAGATACCGTAGATCGTTCGTTTGCCATCCCTGAGTGAGTCGGTCGATACCTTTGTCGTTTCGTGATTCAAGAGGTGTCTCGAGAGGTTTCAGATAAAACGCTTCTGGCTCTTCACTCACTAATGACAACGATAACAAAACGATCTAAAGCCAATTTGGAGCGGGGAGATTGCTCTAATTGCGTTATCAGTGTTGACTGTGCCGGTGACCTTGAGGCACGGTCCTCTTGTCAGGTGACATCACGCCGCGTGCCCCGTATGGCTTTGATAACAGGTGTTTTGTTTCAACTGAAGTTTATGTCGGCGTTTATCGTTAGTGCGCACTCATTTTTATTCTTGGAAACCATAAAAAATGTAAACAGATTAAAACAATTTTGCTTATTTGTTAATTATCGACGTACCATAACAAGAACTAACCCCCCACCTCACCCCGACCCCCCAAACAAAAAAAAGCTGGAAAATATAAATTAATGCTTTAACTAGGCGGAGTTACGATTGTAAAGACCTCTCTTTTGCTCGACCTTAGAAGTTCGACTGAACGTACTGATGGCAAATTTGACGTTTAGCATAAGAAAAATGAAAAGTCAGACTGAGGTTCTGGTCCTATATGCACTTGCAAGTTTTAACGGTGATTAAGGAGTCTCAATGGTCCATAAACTAATGATTGATGTGCGACAATTCTCGATCTCAAGTTGTCATCCATCTATTCATCCGGTTATTTTTGCTCAAATAAACTGAGAGGAATTCATGTTACACGCTGTGTAAAGGAAATATTCCGTAAATACCTATAACCAACGAAATGGCGTGTATTGTCACTGGTTTGATTCAATGGTCCCTTCTAACCTAAACAGAGGTTCGTACCATACACAGCGTTTGTTATTAAATAGCAAATCCTATTTCAATATATTATTATTATTTTCAAAACAAGGTTCAAATAAAATTAATTTTGTTCATATTTTGTTTGTAAAATGACAACAGAGATGTGCTAGTGTTAGTTCGATATATTTCTGAATTTATTGAGGCGTACGGCCGTTGTCTTGCTTCAAATAAATTAAAATATTATACATAAATAGTACAAAATTATCAGTTAGACTCCCGTTTACAAATGTTTAAAATAAAAGCCAACTATTGAAGTCAGCCAGATATGTTTTAGGTTAACAGCAATAATGCACAAACTTATTTATGGATGAAATACAATTACGAAATAACAATTAAAAGAAAATGTTAAAGTCAAATTCAATTGGTACTAAACAAATCCAGCACGTCGATGCTTTCTACTGAAAGACATGTACAAAATGTGAGAGTAAACTACCATAAACACGCCGTTTGTCTGACCGTACATTCACAAGAATAGCCTGATTCGTAAGTTCATTAATTTCACAATCGTGAATCGATCAATCGAGCACTCACTTGTGTCGAGTCACTGTGACAAATCGAGTAATCGCGACGTGTTTATACACTTATTACAGCCTTTATACCTGGTAATACCTTTGGTAACTGGTGAATACCGACAAAGGTAATCAGTCAGTCATCGTTGTCGACAGCCAGATAGAGAAGGCCGTGGAAATTGTACATTAGTGTTCCGAGACAGGAGCGGTTGAACAGAACCAATCACTAGTGTTCCGAGACAGGAGCGGCTGAACAGAACCAATTATCTCCTCACGATCTTGCAGACTTTTTGACATTTAGTCAATTCAAAGTTAAGATATTGTCCTCAACAAATCTTTCTGACAGATTTGTTATCAACCCTTTGACGAGTAAGGTATGTACGATTGAAACGTGATTTTAATAAATAACTGGAAGACACCCCTGCACGCTTCGCGTGCCATCCCGGCACTAGCTACGCTCGTGTCACCTAGCTCCTAGAATGTTGTTATTTTTTGTTCACATTGCAGGCTTACCATGTTAAAAAATAACCATACTAAGCCATACTATCATACTAAGCTCACGCAATTATATGTTGAATGGTAACAAAAGCTCTGATTGATCGGTATCGGGTCATATTTATTTTCTAACTTATTTTTTATCTTTGGTATAAACTTTATGAATATGTTCTCAATTCTTACATTCTTACATTCTTACATATGAGACGCCGACACAACGTTGTGCGTATTTTAAGGCGAATATGAATGGTTTTATGAGTGTAGGATGAGTATAGATGAGTGTAGTCTGGTTACTAACTGAGTTCAACTGTTCCTCAGAAAGGGCAATTTATTAATAGCCCAACAGCCAGGGCAACTAAGGGACCTACAGCTTTACGTGGAATCCGAACCACGTAGTGCTGGTCTGATTTTCAGCTAATTGACAAGCCTGATGCTCAGTTATCTCCCCCACACAACATCCGCACAATGATTACCACCCAATACCTACATATATAGAGCCTAAAAAGAATATTTGTATCATGGTCCAAAACCTTATAATTTTTGAGAAAGCGACTAATCAGTCGATGTTATTTGGTTTTTACATTTACAGTATATGGATTTTTTTTATTGAGGGGTGGTAAGTGAAATATAATTGATTTCTAGGTATTAACTTGGAATTATTCTGACTCGAGCGTTATGATGAAAATATGAACTGAATAATACAGATTTACTTCTATTTGGTTTACAATCCCAGTTCAAAACAAAGGCTCATCCATTAAAAAAATTGTTGTTGTATCTTAACATAGATACGTCATTTAAGGTTTATATGTGTGAACATTAAATAAATAAAATGTTAATAAATAATGTGTGAGATAGCTCAGTTGGTTTAGGGTAACTCTCCAACACACGAGAGGTCACATATCCCAATCATTATTCATTATTATTCATTCATAAGACGCCGATCGTCAAGATATGGGCGAATATGAGGGGTGAATGAGTGTGGTGAGTGAATATGAACGAGTGTAGTCATTGTTACTAACTAACTCTGTTCCTCAGAAAGAGCTATTTATTAATAGCCCAATAGCCAGAGCAACTAAGGGACATACAGCTTTACGTGGAATCCGAACCTCGTAGTGCTGGTCTGATTTTCAGCAAACTGACAAATCTGAAACTAGGTTCTCTCCCCTACACAACATCCGAACCCTAACTACCATCCAACATGGACACCCCAGACTTCTCTAGTGGTGCCCACGTCGATGGCAACCATTGAGCGGACGCCGTGTCGGTAAGTAGCTGGGTTATTCTGATACACGCGTAACGTACATTTACGTCTTTAGGAACATAGAAAAAGAATTAACTGTAAACCATGTTTGTTTCGAGGTTCAACTAAGCATAGTCAGAGAGAAAAAAGAAACAGAGGTCGCATCCAATATTGCTCTGAATGGGTGTCGAGTAGTTAGTTCTCCAGTTCACCGTGCGGATGGCAGAGCAAGCACCGTTGTCAGTCCCTACCTTATCCTACCCAAATCCTGCAGGATAAACGTAGTATTTTTACTACAAATTTACAAAGATGTACGTCAGTGCCTTGATTTAAAATATTTGTGTGTAAAGTCTAATTTACGCACTCTTAAAGAAGACAATATAGAATTCATGACAAACAAAACTCTTACATCTAATAGAACAAACGTTATCTTTCAGGAAAAGTTCTGTAGAAGTATAGTAATTGGATCTATAAAGAACGAGTAAACATGGCGAGAAACATGTACAATCGTTGAAGTTTATTGATGCCGCTAGTTAGATTGCCGACCCACCCGCCCGCCTATACACGTACATTGACCTACCCGCCCACCCATACATGTACAGTGGCATTTATGTCAATACATGCCACTCCGTTCTGGTACAGTACAATGTTACTGTACGTGTATGGGCGGGTGGGTGGGCAATGTTACTGTACGTGTATGGGTGGGTGAGGGGGGTCTATTTTTACGGTGGAGTTAAAATAACATTCTCATCTGACAGAACAACTGTTGTGTACTATTGTGTTTAGCCAACATCTTACTGACGGTTGAAACTTATATTAACTTAATAAACTGCCACTGAGGGGTTCGCTACGACTACGAAAAAGTGGCCTCTGTTTCTTTTTTTCTCTGTGGCATAGTAAATTTTTTACTCGTAGCCTTAAAAATTAACAAGATCTTTGCATTTCTGGTTACTTACGTGACTGTTTAGGCTATCATTTGTTCGTAAATGACAACAGAAGTAGGCCTTCACGGTCGGTAGGCGCGAGCTACGAACGCACATTGAACGTGCATTGCGCTATCGTAATAACAGCGGACTCACTTTGTCGCTTCCTCCGCTAGACAACAACACATAAACCCAAACAACCTCTCAGCTGCGATAAAATCAAGGTTAAAAACGTTTTTTAGCCATCTTGAACAAAACAATTGAATAGTACTTTGGAGGTTTTAAATTTCAAAGAGAAGTACGCTACCTTGAAAAAGCTGTAAACAAAACTTACACAACAAAGCGCAAACTGCGGAAGTCAGGTTAACGGAATCGCAAACAATTAGTTGTTTGTGCACAGAAGAAATTTATGCCACTTTTTCTTGCAATAACGTTGTACTGAAAATAACCTAAACGTAACAATATCTTTAAGAAAAAAATAAATAAACAAATTCAATCAACTGAAACACAGATATTTTTTATATCGTTCTAAGGGACGCCCAGATAAAACCTAAACACCTTTAAAATACTGTAATAAAACAAAGATGTCCTATATAAGTCAATAATTTATACTTTGTCTATATGAATAAAGAGTGTTTTATGTAAATTGTCTAAAATAGCGAAAATGTAAAGTATTTACACGTTTCATACACCATGGTACTGAGAAAACCAAAATAAGCATAACCTCAACTTGTAACTGTCGGTGGCGTTTCCTCTGTACGCTTTACACAAGGTGAGACATTTAATAAAACTTTGTATCCGCGTGAGAGAAGATTTTAGGCTCATTTGATATTTGGAATTTGTTTTAGACGCGAACTCCGTCTTGTAGGACGAAAACACCATAAACAGGAGTTTACCGGAATGTTGCAATTGAATATTAACCAAAGTTAATGTATTTTGCTTTGTTTATTGTTTTTGGCGTTAGTTACTTATTGTAAGACATATTCCTTAAAACGTATGTTTTGTTATTGGTAAGTTTACGTTTTCAACTCGTAGCGATGCAAGGTATTTAACTATTACGGGATACGTGTCTGTAGTTTACCTGACCAACTACGTTACAGGGTTACCACAGGGAATTAACTTCCAATTCCCCTGACTTTCCCTTACATTCCCTGACAATTTCCCTGCATCGGTATAATTAATATACGGAGTGTGTGCTATGAGAAGCAATTTTTTATTATTTTTCTGCCTCCTCTATTCCCATAGCTGTCGTCCCCTGGCTCAGATGGACAGAAACGCCACCCTCTGTCTACAGTGTAGTAATGTGATACTTTGAGTCACAACACCAACTACAGCTGAAAGAAAATTAAATGACCAATTATTAAAACAGAAATAACTATATATAAAACGTTCAACGTACTATATTTAACACATATAGGCTAAATATAATTTTACCTTGGTAGCAGATCGTGAATTTTGGATGAAATATTATTATGATCACAGTAGCACACCAACTTCACGGGAAAATATGCAAGCTATGCACTTGACAACTATTTCCCCTGAATTTTCGTACTTTTATAGACGTTTTCCCTGACTTTCTCTAACACAAAACCCATTTCCCTGACAATCCCTGACTTTCCAGGTCGTGGGAACCCTGCTTACATAGTTAACTTCGTAATGAACACTGTATTTGTACAAGAACTTTCATCAAGCATATAAAATTTGCATGGGGAACAAATCACAGCCAGCAGTTCCATGTTCTTCGTGCCTGCTTGTAGCCTACTTCCACGGAAAGTCGCCGTGAACCGTCGTCAGGAGCAGCCAGTCGGAAATGTTAACAGCCGTTCTGGTACAGTGATGGAAGCCTTGGCCGTCATGACGACCCTTCTTCCGCATTTTCCGCCAATATTCCGCTCTCTTCCATATCCTAGGGAACTAGCACGATACAAGTGTTCTTTATTTTTTCAGCCACGCCATTTATTCGAAAACAATTTATCTAGAACATGCATAATGTGCTACTGAATGAACGGAATTCAACAATCCGTACTTACTACGTCTTGAAGCTTTACCTGAAATGTATGTAAGCCTAATTTGTCCTGTGTAACAAAATCAGTCGGAAGTAATGTTGAGTCTTAACAGTCGCGATATTGGATTTACTCCTATAAAAGCAATGTTATATGCACTTTAGCTCTGTGACTTGACGATTAGTCGGAATATTATGTGTTTTACATAATTTGAAAGAATGTAAAACTTACTTGAGAACTCACATTCTTAAATTTTGATTGTTCATTCGTATTTTCATAAAAATAATGAATTAATAAATTAAAATTCAATATGTATTTTGAAAATTAAAAAACTGATTCACTTGTAACTTTTACACTCTTTTAACCTATCGTAAATATTAAAATTGTTCGTAAAAATTAGAAATTAATACTTTGCTCCCGTCATATCCAAACACCGATTCCATTATCGCCATACTTCAACAAAGTCCACTTATTTATATACATTTTTTTCTCCACGTGAGGATTTGTACGAAATTGTGTCTTTCGGAGAGCTGATTTCAAGGATCCAGCGAGCCAAACTATATGAAACCAATCGCGAAAATTGTAATTGAAGAATAACAAGTGAATCGATGCGTCACACTTTCAGGTACAAAATAGAGACCCGGGAAATTTCGACATTACAAATTATACAGTGATAGCTAAATTGTCTGTCAGAATGGTCATAGCTAGAAACAGAGTCCAACGTGCATAACTGGTAGCTAAAACTATTGACTGTAGAAACAAAGTCAGCTCGCAGGGTTCCCGTGAGGCCGGTTGGCTATTCGGTGAAATTAGTTCATGTTCGGTCTTCACAGGTAGCGCCAGTGGTATCACTCTCTATCTCTCTTCATCCCTTTTCGTCTCTCTCCAGCACAAGCTAGTGAGACTACTAGTAATAGCAGAGTTATTCAAAACTGTTAGTTCGCATACGCGCGCCTACTTTTTGTCGACACCCAGTGCTTCTTGTATTTATCAAGTCAAGTTGGTCTTATCACATTTCTGTTAAGCATTATCACAGAAGAAAAAAAAGAAACAGAGGTCGCTTTCTTACAGCTGCATCAAACACCTCAGTGGCAGTTTTAAATAATATCAACTATCATATATCTGTAGTAAGTAGGCTAATAATTACTATGTTTTTCCTTGATGATTTTGGAAGAATAAAGGAAGGGACTGACAAGGTGCTGGCTCTGCCATCCGCATGGCAAACTGGAGAAATAACTAACTCGACATACATCCAACGCACTATAGGATACGACCTCTGTATCTCTCTTCCCTATGAGTTTACCTACGGAACCTACAGGGCTAGTTTTCACACCAACAGACACGCCGAGTGACCCTCAGTACATCAAATTTGGTACACTTTCTCAGTCTATGAATGAGAATATATGTTATCGTAGTACTGTATATCCTTTATCGAAATCCTTGTGGTAGATGATTTAGACAAATCTCTAAAAAAATCCTGTTCCAGGTAAACCTTGTGTAGCGGATAAATAAAAGAAAAGGACTATTTTATTTCTTTGTATAGTCAGAACTTTATTTTATCGAACAATATTTTTATTATTCACTATCAATAAGACGCCGATCGTCAAAATATAGGCGAATATGAGGGGCGAATGAGTGTGACGACTGTAGGTGAACGAGTGCAGCCATTCTTACAAACTATGGTCGACTGTTCCTCAGAAAGTCTTTATTAATATTATTTATTTAGTCTTTATTATTTATTAATAGCCCCATATCCAGGTCAACTGAGACCTACAGCCTTACGTGGAATCCGAACCACGTAGAGTTGGTATGATTTTCAACTAATTGACAAGCTGACACTCGGTTCTCTTCTGAACCTTGACTACCATCCAACATGGACATCCCAGATTTATCTATAAGTATCCACGTCGACGGCAACTACTGAGCGGACGCCGTGTCGGTATTATGAAAACCAAGCATAGAACCTATCGCCTACATTAACTACAACACAGTCCCCGAGTTAGCTGGGTTACAGCACTGCGCCACCAGTGCCGACAGCACACCGTTCTGGAACCTGTTACATACATCTGTTCTTAAATTTCGTTTATTAAGATGATGGTATTTTCACTTATTTAAAAAATAAACATGAGCAGAGGAGAGAAAGAGCGTGTTTATCTGCAATGCGGTCACGGCGCCCATAACGCGTGTGGAAGGAACAATAAGGGCGGGCAACGAGCCGTAACGTGAGACAAGCGAGAAGGAAGCCATTGTTGAGGCGGAAGCTGATCCGGCTGGGGGAGGGGGGCTAGGTGCTGAGTATTCATAGGAGGCACTGACCGAATCCGGTGTCATACGCACGCAATTACAGGTGGCACAAGACTAGAACGCAGTTATAATCTTGTTCCTCCACGTAATTACTGGTACGAGCACTTTATGCCTTTTTTCACGTTTTTTCCTCAACATATAGTCATTATATGGACTAATTTTAAAAGTTCTTAAAAAAATATGGGAATTGTTAGGTTAGCTTATGTTAGGTTAGGTTATGTTTGGTTGTGTATTGTTATGGTTGGTTATTTTGCGTTCGTGGGTAAGGTTAGGTTTTTGTTAGGTTATGTTTTATGCGGTAAGGTTAACAATTACTTTCAAATGCAGCCTATTTCACGAAGATTAAAAAAAACTTGAAAAAAGAATAGTGCTCCTCCATCGTAGTTATTTCTTTTAAAGCTAAGTAGTTCTTTATAAATCAATTAATTGAACTACACGACATCTTATTGGTGTTTGATATGAAATTGTTTGTCTAAGACCGTTCGTCGGAAACTGTCGTTTTCCACAAAGTTGGCGTGTTCATGTATGTATGTGGTCAAGATATGTGATTGTTGTAGGCAACGGAAATACGATAACACCACTGTTTCCGGTAGACTTGTGTTAAGGGAAACTATTATGATTACTATTAAAATGATTGGGACTAATAGGGGGGGGAGGGGGTCGAAATGATATTAAAATATACTTATCCCATCATAAGCTTCAACTGAAGTAGGTTAATACGTTCACAATGTTTATTCTTTAAATTGCTTACATTATTTAACGGTAAAATGCAATAATGGGCTATATACAGTGCTTGCTATAAATGTCTGCGCATTATTAGTAAAAATAATAGTAATTAATTTTGCCTTTACATAATTTGCATTGACATCAAATAAATATAGTACAACATACCAAATATATAAATATAATACAAATATAGTATATACTTTAATCAAACAATGTATATAACTATGAATACTAAATGTACCGTGTATAAATTTCGATACTTGTATAAAATGATGTTCAAACAAAATTTCTAACTTATACAACAATCCGATGTCTATGAGTAAGTAAATGCAGTGCTATTAAATCAATTTAGGCTAAAACAAAATAAAATTGATAAATTTATATTGATTTAAATAAATTAAAAATCGCTTCATTTGTTAAAACACGCATATGAAAGTAATGTATCGTAACTATGCATGTCATAAGGATTGCAACAAGACGAAATAATTTTTTTAGTGTTGCATAGGTATAAATACATGGCCAAGACATAATATTAAAATATTTAAAAAGCTCATTGTATGATTTTTTTCTATTGTTTGAATAGAAAAAAATCTTATTGGGGCTTTTTTTTATTAAAAAGGGTTATTTTTTAACAACATCCACAAATTGATATTTTATGAAGAAAAAAGGTAAACAAACATGTTAACACAGTTTTTGATTAACTTCCGCTCTTCCTTATGCTTTAGAACAGTCATTAATTTATAAACTCGGCCAGTCACAAGACTACACGGACCATTCAACAACATTGTCTGCTGTAATTATGTTTCTTAATAAAATGACATATATCGCATTCCTAATAGTCGATTAAAAATACTAATTTAAAAAATAGACTGCATTAGAAAAAAAAAAGAGATCGATATCATTATAAACAGCACAAATATATCAATCATAATAATTGATTGTTCAAATCAAAAACCAATTTGTCATTTTGAAGCATTGTTATGAATGAAAGAGCTCACAGCTACAATAATGAGATACAGCCATCCGCTCTGTTATCAGCGGCGTATGATTGATAGCTGATAATAGCAAAGTACTCAGATAACAATTAATTAGGTTGAGTGATTGGTCTGCGCTTTTGTTATAGCACTCAAGTGTCAACAGTTTCTTAATTACTTCACTTAATTGTATATAAACTGTCATGGAATATCACATTGTTGTTAATTCCGTCGTTCTGTTTGGAACTGACGACAGAGTTGAGTCTGCCCGACCTAAATCAAATAAATCAGCACAAGTGCTGATGAACTGTATATGTCTACAGGTACGATAAATGGTACCAGGTAACTGACACAAACTTTCTCCCTTTCCCTTTGTTATGTCAGGTTGTTTAAAAAATTAAAATTAAAGGATGTAAAAACACACCTAAATAAAAACAGATGTTCAATTAATTACATTTCTACGGAATATACAAAGGAAACACTTATTTATTTAAATAAAAGAATGGAAAAATAATCTTCAAATAAAGCTGTTCAATTAATCACATTTTATTCAAACAAAGTTCAACAACTTGAATTGTGGCTTACTGCCTTCGACCTGCAGCCACAACTTAGTGGGGTGGCAAGTAAAATATTTTTAGTTCTAATTTGCATCTTTACTGAACATTTAATCAAAATCGTTAGAATAAAGCTTGAATAGATTTTATTTTTAAATGTTTTTGCCCGTAAAAAATGTTATAACTAAAAAACTAGTCAAGTAGGAGACATACGGTTCTTGGTAAAATATTTTAAATTGTAATTCACACCTTTCCTGAAAAATTAATCAAAATCGTTAGAGCCGTTTTTAACAAAATTTCCATTTTTGTATGTTTTTGTCCATAAAAATAAAAAAAATAAAAATTAAAAAAAGTGGGAAATGATCTAGAGATATGGCTAAACACACCTAGGCCAAATTTTATAAACATTGATGCATCCATTTGGTTTCCAGCGAACTACACATACACACAGACAGACACACATACGAACAGACACCACAATATAAAAAAATAAAAAATAAAATACTTTTTGGGTTCAGGGGACCCTAAAATGGATTTTTAGACCAACTTGTAAAAACATTTTTTATGAACAATAGCAATACTTTATACTAATGCACATTGGAGGAAGTAAAAAAAGCACAATTTTTGTATATCTCTAAAACTGACAAGAAGGTCGTGATTTTTTTATTTTTTTATTTAAGTAAGTATTCATTTCAACACAGTCAATTATTTTTACATTTAAAAGAGTTACATTTACCTGACCGTACATATAAATATATTTTACCATCTTAAAAATCACCTTAAAACTAAATTAAATACACACATAAATATTTTAACAAAGAAAAAAAATAGATTGTCAATAAAAAAAGCGTCAAGAAAATATAGGGCCTCTAGGCAAATGCCTGTTGAGAGGTTCCTACCATGTATACATAAAACATTACAGTAATTTCAATGCCAACAGGAGACGAATGCGTTATTTTGTAATCAAATTAATAAATCAATAATAATTCTAAATAACCATTAATGTTAGTAAAATATAGGCTCTAATTAATACAGCGGTTTTATTTGAAATAAAACCTGCTATTTATTTTTATACTTATTTATTATATTATTATTTATTAATTTTAAAAAGTCGTGTATTAATTTTGAAATTAACAGTTATCTTTCATTCCCAACATACTCTCTACTTGTAATGGCTTGTAGTAGAATGCTCTACTTGTAAAAGAAACAATAACGAGTTTTTTTAATTAAAAAAACATTAAGTTAGATACGCATATACTTAGGGATAATTTTATGTTGTCAAACTTGAAAATGACTTTAGAAATCAATGTTGTCTTGCTTAAATAACCAAATTCTGTGGTTTTTATGAATTTGTATTCTTATTTAGTTTTAATTCGTTTGGTAATTACAAACATTCTTGGTCCTTGAAAAAGAACATGAGTTATATTTGGAGTTCATATAAATTAATTTTACTATCCGATTTTAACACAGAGAGAAAACGAATGGACGATCAATTCAATAGATTTTATCTAGGTTAGAGCTTTTATTTATTTATTATTTTTTATTTATTTATTTTCAAAAGGCGAGCTTTGAATATCCTGTTCCAAGCCGTTCTATCGTCATATATATTGAACAGTGGTCAATATATATATATATATATATATATATATATATATATATATATATATATATATATATATATATATATATACACAGTGGTCAATACCACTGTACGTGTGTGGGTGGGTGTATGTGTTTTGTGGAAAGAGCTATAGCCCTGAATACGAGAAAACTAGACTTTAGATATTATCAAATTATTGCAAAAAATATTTCATCGTAAAAATTATAACCGGCATAAAATATTCTTGATAATACCACTGTACGTGTATGGATGGGCGGGTGGGTTGGTGAGCCCAGTTAATACACATTTATTAAGACACACTATAATACCACTTTACGTGATGGGTGGGCGGGTGGGTCAAATACCACTGTACGTTAAGGGTGGACGGGTGGATCAATACCACTGTACGTGTGTGTGTGGGCGGGTGGGTCAATACCACTGTACGTGTGTGGGTGGGCGGGTGTGTCATATATATAATAATATTTTACACACTCATCACGATATCTCAGGAGACACTGGACATATGTTGACGGAATTAGGAGGGAAGTTAACTTTTGTATCATAAAGACCCGCTAAGAAATGATCACTCGAAATTTCATAGGTACCTAAGGGATAGAAACGGCCCCTCAACGTTTCCTTTTTTTCGATCAGAGTAAAATTGGCATCAATTTAATTTTATCATTTATTTCAAAGAACTAATACAAAAAAATATAAATATGACACAAATGCTTAGCTAATTTGTTTTCCATTGCGAAATGTATAAATCACTGCACTACTTTGCATCCACACGAAGTAGACTTATAGTGTTGTCTAGTCTATAAAACTTTGTTATCTGGAGAACGGCGGCAGGCTGAGCTTTTATACTAATGTGATGGTTTAGAGAGAACCAAGGAGGAAAGGATAACCAAGGACGATCAATTCAGTGATTTTAAAATGATTGAAATAAATTTAATATCAGCGCCTATACTTACGCATATAAAAGAAATCTATTATAACTATACATTTTATTGGGATTACAACGTAACCAAGTAATAATTTTACGACTTCTAGAAGCAAAGAAAACGTAGTTTCAGGAAGTTGATAAGAACTTTCGCTCTTGAAAAACTAAAATTCTGTAATTGACATAAAACATTTCTGTCAACCACGCATTAAAATAGAAATGCAATATATTAACGGGATTTTTTTTAGTAATAAAAGTATAAAGTTGATACACGGTGAAAACTAGATAAAATTCCTGTACTTTTTGTTCCAATATCGATAAAAATTATAATAAAATTTAAAACGCATGCCATAACGTACAGTTAACGAGAAAAACAACGGCGTGTTTGGATGTTTCATAGGACCCTACTAGGGGGTTTAGACACGAACTATCCTCAGTAAACAACCTTCAAACTCGGGTACAGATAATTTCTGCGTCGACACAAGTAGCCTACATTTTTATTGCCAAGATGTAAAACCTTATCAAATTTTAATACCCATTGTTCAAAAGCTTCAAGGATAATTAATTGTTATCAATTCGTCGCTGATATTTTGACGATCGCATTGTCATGTTAAATGTAATTTGGCAACCATATATGGTGCAATTTTCAGATATTTAATGTTACTTCATAATGATACGTACAGTTTAATGTGGAGTTTTGTTTTTGTCGAGCAAATTTGTTTTATTCCTTTGTTTGTATAAAGGTAGAAAAAGCTTATTTCTATTGTAATCTGCCAGCTTGTTTTTTGCTATTGTCATAAATCGCTGTTATAAAGTTGAATAGCTAAGATAGCTGTATTGGAATCGCCATTCTGTATCTATATATTTTGTTTAATTAAATAAATAATTGTTGAAAAATAATTTCTTCACAAACAGCCAAATAGTGGTCGAGTTCATCGATGTATATTCGAGTAATTCGATCGAATTATCGAGTAGTATACATCGATGGTCAGGTGCATCATCCGCCTAAAAATAGCACATGTGAAAATGGAAAAGTCTGGTAATTTTATGCTAGGTTTGCTAACTTACCATGATAATTATTGTACTGAAAAGGAAATAAACGTGAATTTACAGATTTTAATCCAATTTGTGGGTCAAGAAACGCGAGCTTTACATACTTTTTCGTTTGGAACAACGACTCGCGCTGACAGGGATAGGACTGTTTTTGAGGCATAATAGAATACTAACAACTTTAATCAAAAGCATTATACTGTACAATACTTTAGTTATCTTACTCTGTAGAACATTCCTGATATAATTGTTGAATAATGAATATAAATTTAAAAAATAATCAAGATAATTTAAACATATTTTTTTATCAAATACTACCTTCTAGCATGTACCCATTTACCGAGTTTTGTAACAATCGTTAATATAACAAGAAAGATATAAATTGTTTTATGAAAAACAAGAAAAAATGGTGTCTAGCAGCTAAACGAAGCGGAAATTGAAAAAAATATTACTTTCATTTTTAGCTAGAATTACACATAGAATCTGAAAACGCATAGCCAGCCCCACCTTTTGTAACACCCTGTATGTAATATAATATACATATAAAATAAAGCTAGACTTTATCACTCACTCACTCCCTCACAAATTCCCAAACTCACTGGTCGAAGGCCGAGGTAAAGACAAGAGCAGTGAGTGGGTGTTGACTCGCGAAGCGTGCAGGGGTTTCACCTACTTCTTGTATAAGGTTAGTAAAATTAATCTTTTTCGCCCTTTTATTTCTTGATATAACAAAGAAAGCTGTTGTCTATATAGGGTAATTTTTTTAAGTGTGCCACCATAGGACCTTTTGCACCTTCAGAGATACAACAAATTTTAAATGGGGAACTTTACCTACGTTTTCCTCATTAATAAATATAGGCCTATGCATTTAACGATTTACAAAAAAAGCCATTATTTTCCAAAATGGTTGACAAATTATTTTTTTCTTATGTATCATTATGTTTTTAATGATTTTTCTTGATATGGAATGTAATTTTAAAACTTTATTCTTTGCATTTGTCCCGTAATATTCTACGTTTTAATCTTTGGACACTCAAATAGTTTCAAACGGCAACTTCTGGTTGTAAAATTAATAAACAACCGTTTTTTAATTTTTAATGTTATTATGACGCAGGCTTTAATTAATACTTAGCTATCATAAAGGTCGAATATCTCAGACAAAATTAACAAAAATTACCCAAGCATATTTTTTAATAGCCCAGTTCCTATTACTAATTTTTAAAACTTTAGTTATCTCTTTCTTCAACGTAGTTTCACAGATAAATATATTTTGTATGATAATATAGCACTTTTTACACCACTAGTAATTAACTATTATGATAGGCATGTAATCGCAACATAGTACTCGTATAATTTTGAATATTTAATGCTCTAGCTCCAGAAATGACACTATATTATTGAAATAAAATGTTTGAAGAAACCCTTGCATAATGCATAATACTGGTCCGTCAGCTGTTGCATTGTTGTCAAACTTATATTTATTACAATTATTGCACTAACGTACAACTGTGTGACAACGGTACTGGCTTATTAACTTACAATAGTCAGTTATTTAATTATAATCACATAAGATGTACCATCCGTCGCATGGATAAAAATAATATAACCTGTGAATGGAATAGCCTAATTTTAAAAATGTACTTCAATTTTCATTGGTCTATTTTCTTTTAAAGTATTTTTATGCGTGCATTAAAGAAAGCTTGGTCACAATTGGCATGAAGTGTTTAATAAATAGTTTAAAAGATTCATAAGAATCAGAGTTTTCAAGTTATAAAATGTTCTTTGTAAGATCTAGCTTTTACGACACATTATTACTTTTACTTTACATTTTCACCATACGATACTATTTCTAGGATTTGTAGGCTAGGTCTCCACCTACCTGCTTTAAACATATTCGCGCAATTCGACAATACTCTACACTTAACCACCTGCGCAACCTTGACCAATTAGTTAGGGTAGTTCTTGAATTCTGAAAATGGCCTTGCGCAGTTCAACCGCACCGGATCTCAGACCTGTACTGTTCAGACTGACCATAGTGGCATGACCTTGGCGTTTCCTGGGAACATGCCTTCGGCTCGTCCGTCCACAGCAAGAGTGTTGAGCAATCTAACGACAGGGCACCGGCCAACCAATCATGTCTCAGTGGAAAGTCACAATTAACATTCTAAATAATGTTTATTAGAAAGATGAAAATTGGAAGCAAGTAAACTTTTGTATCATAGGGACCCACTAAGACATGCCTAAGGTGTAGAAACAGCCCATAACTTCACCTCCTTTTCCATCAGAATAACATTAGCATTAATAAATGTAATAACATATTTCAAACAAACTATACAAAAAAAAATAATAATAAATAATCATGATCAAACAGCTTGTCTAATTTGGTTTTGATTGTGAAATATTTAAGTTAATTTCTACATACTCTAACATAATTGCACTATTTTGCTTCCCCCTAAAGTAGACTAATACGATATTCTAGACTATATCACTTTGTTACCTAGGAGAACGGCAGTAGGCTGACCGTTGATGATGGTCGGCTAGGTCGTTTTTATAAAACCTCTGCATTGATAGAGAATCATCTGATATTTTAGTGCCATAGTCATAGAATTCACTAAAAGATTTCTATCACTGCACTGCACTAAAAGATTCCATACACGTTTAGTAGCATTCATCCACCCACCCACCCATACACGTATAGTGGTATTCACCCACCCACCCATACACGTACAGTGGTATTCACCCACCCACTTGCCCATACACGTACAGTAGTATTCACTCACCCACCCGCCCATACATGTACAGTGGTATTCACCCACCCACTTGCCCATACACGTATAGTGGTATTCACCCACCCACCCATACACGTACAGTAGTATTCACTCACTCACCTGCCCATACACGTACAGTAGTATTCACTCACCCACCCGCCCATACATGTACAGTGGTATTCACCCACCCAATTGTCCACACACGTAGAGTGGTATTCACCCACCCACTTGCCCATACACGTACAGTGTTATTCATCCACCCACCCGCCCATTACACGTACAGTGGTATTCACCCACACACTTGCCCATACACGTACAGTGGTATTCACCTATTGATGATGGTTAAGAGATAGCCGCGAATGGAAGGTTAAGCAAGCATAGAGAACCACCCCGTAGCGAAGCAAGGGCTGTTGGCTAGTATATTACACTTTCAATCTAGACTCTTTACTCACCATCAACAGGTCTACGCACTATGCATTCCTTCCTCACAAAGGCATCCGCCGTTTATCACGACTACATTGCTCGCTACAGGCCTTCGTCATCTATAATAAGTACATGGGCTGCAGCACAATGAAGAAAGAAACAGAGGTCACATCCAATAGCACGCTGAATGGGTGTCGAGTAGTTAGTTCTACAGTTCACCGTGCGGATCACATAGCCAGTTCCGTAGTCAGTCCTTCCCCTTTCCCCCTCCAAAATAATTTTACTAGTAATAGTGCAGATTTATAAAGATGTATATTAGTTTTAATCCAATTACATATGTTCGATGCCGTGATTAGAAAGCGATATTTGTTTTTTCTATGGTTCTAGAATAGAATAGAATAGAAATATTTTATTGCGTAATTACAAAATACATTGTATTGCAATCGTCAATTAACTTGCTTGATTAAATATCTAAAATTTTGTCCATTCATGCTACATCGAAATAACAGACATACATACAATTGTAACATGCACTCCAATTCTCATTTATTCTAAATTTTCCCACTCTAGCCTCTATGTCGGTCAGCCAATTATAAGGTCTCCCAACTATGTGCCATGAACTCGTCTGTACTGTAAAATGCTTTTGAAATCAATGCAGTTTTCAGACGAGCTTTAAATGCCTTGGGCATTGCGGCACTTTTAATCGAATTTGGTAACTTGTTGACAAACTGAACTCCTGCCTGTGAAGGCAATCGTTCGTAAGCTACCGTCCTGTGTCTGCCAGTACGGTAGTTTTCCCTACCTCTAGTGTTGTACGAGTGTATTTCGCTACCTCTTACGGGTTCGCATTTTGACATGAAAAACATTGATGTTTCCAAAATGTAGAGGCAGGGAAGCGTCAACAGTTTAAGATTTTTGAATGCTGGCCTGCACGACTCTCTCCATTGCAGTTTTGCAATTATTCGGACCGCTTTTTTCTGCAAGGTGAACATTCTATAAAAGTGAGTGCTTGCACAACCTCCCCATAAGACTACTCCGTAGGAAAGGTGTGGGTATATTATTCCATAATACGCCGTCATCAGTACCTGAGTTGGGCAGTATTTGGACAGCTGTCTCAAAACGTAAATTCCTGAAGACAGCTTTGAGCAGACATTGTCGACGTGAATATTCCATGTCAACCCTCGATCGAGGTGTATTCCAAGGAATTTAGTCGACAGCACTTCTAAGACCTCGGTTTCGTCTAACATGACAGTTGGACTCAGTGCTGTGTCCATTTGTCGTAGGCAGAATTTTATGAAAGTTGATTTTGTTGGATTAGTTTTAAGATTGAGCTCATTGAAATGTTGGATAGAATTATTTAGCTCGGTGAAAGTCATGATTTCCAGTTCATTCTTTGATTCCGCGCTGAAACAGAGAGTCGTGTCATCTGCGTACTGGACGAGTTGTCCTTGTTGTAGCGATGAGCCAACATCATTGACATACAACAAAAAGAGCAAAGGACTGAGAATGGAACCTTGAGGGACTCCATATCTCAGACACCCCTCTCTCGATTGCATGTCCGAAATTTTGACGAATTGTTTTCTATTACTGAGATACGACTTGATCCAACTAAGTGGTACTCCTCGTATCCCGTAGTGTTCTAGCTTGTGAGACAGGGTGTTATGATCAACACAGTCAAAGGCTTTTGATAAGTCAAGAAACACACTTAGTGTGTCTTTTTGACTTTCAACTCCCTGCAATATCTTGTCAATTAGACGCACCACTGCGTCTACTGTTGACTTCGCACTTCGAAACCCGAACTGGTTATTAGATAGTAAATCATGTCTCTCCAAAAATTTGACTATTCGAGTGAGAAACATCTTTTCAAAGACCTTGCTAAAAACAGGCAAAATCGAAATTGGGCGATAGTTTTGGATGGAAAATGGGTCACCTTTTTTGAAAATGGGTATGACTTTGGCTGATTTTAGAGAGGAGGGGAAGGTTCCAGAGCAAAACGAGAGGTTAATCAAATGTTTAAGTGGCTTCAACAAATGCTTTGAGCATTGTTTTAAAAGCCATGTTGACACATGATTTATGTCACTCGATTTTTTTGAAGGAAAGTCTCTCATCACTCTAGCGATTTTTTCCTCTGTGACTGGAGTCAAAGCCATCGAGTTCACAGGTTTCCGCGCTATAGATAGTAACGGCTGAGTCTGACGTGGACTGAGTCCTTGGTCAGTACCAACCGAGGTAAAGAATTTGTTGAACTCTTCAGCGACTCTAGTTGAGTCACTAACTCGTTCATCTCCAATATTTATTTCAATTTGTTTGTCTGTGCGTACTTGTTTGTTACTTATTATGGCCCATGTAGTTTTGGTTATGGTTTTTGACATTGTATTCTAGGAATACAATAAATATAAATGTAAATCAAATGCCTTAGAGGACATTTCAAGAACAGCTTTCAAAAACATTCCTACAAGACATATGATCACAACTCGTTCTCAGTAGAAAAATTTAAATTTTAACTCCAAAGATCGTAGATAATAAATGAAATCTACACTGTTACTAAGTTGTAAGGGGCCATCCCTAAATTACGTAACGTCTTAAGGGTGGGGGGCTTTCGGCACCGTTATACACCGTTATGGGGGAGGGTGGGGGGGGGGGGGTTACGCAACGTTACGTACCTATTAAAACTTAACAATTTGTTTGAATTCATTCGCAAAATTTGATCGGTTTTCCCAAAAAATACAAGATTTGTTTTTAATTTTAAAGTATTATGTTCTCCCCCCATTAGAAAACAAGTCAAACAAAATCCCATTAGAAAGTAGAAAACAAAATCAAAAACAATGCCTATCATAAATCATAATATGCATTAAAATGGATGACAAATATTGGAGGGGGGTTGGCAACAGCGTTACGTAATTTTTGAGGGCGGTTAAGTATTACCGCCACAAGTTAGTTTCACGGGGGGGGGGGAGGGTTAAAAAGCTTGATTTTAACGCTACGTAATTTAAGGATGGCCCCCAAGAAACTGTAAAAAGGGAGAAGAGTTAAAACGATCACAACAAATTACAAAACTGATTTAAGAGTCAGGAGAGGTCTGATATTCGCCATGTTGGATGTGTTCCGCTAGAGCAATGCTAAATGCGCAATAGCACTGAGATTTAACTATCTGTCAGAAAATTCTAGTCTATACTCAGTTTGAAATAGCGTAAAATTTGTAAGAAAACCCACTTTCTATTTTCAAAAATATTGATTTGTGATCAAAAAAATATTGATTTGTTTATTAGTTTATAATTTTTATTAAAATAATAACATTCAAAATTTTTAAGTGGATTCTCTCTCTAGTAACGTGCACATTCTCAAGTTTATAAGAGGTTTGTTGGGACAACGATCTGAAGAGTAAACGAACCAGTATTTTTGATTTAACTGGTTAAACAGGGTCGTAGGCTCCACGATTGGTAGAGTAAAGGAACCGGTATATTTGATTTAACTGGTTAAACAGGGTCGTAGGCTCCACGATTGGTAGAGTAAAGGAACCGGTATATTTGATTTAACTGGTTAAACAGGGTCGTAGGCTCCACGATTGGTAGAGTAAAGGAACCGGTATATTTGATTTAACTGGTTAAACAGGGTCGTAGGCTCCACGATTGGTATAGTAAAGGAACCGGTATATTTGATTTAACTGGTTAAACAGGGTCGTAAGCTCCACGATCGGTAGAGTAAACGAACTGGTACCTCAACATAGCTCTAAAGGAATAAATCCAATATGGAAGACTCCAAACTTCCTCTGCAGACTCTAAAATAAAATCAAAAGCAATTTGTCACTCTGATTGGAGTTTAAAAATCCATAGCAAAATTATTGGAACAGGATCTTTCCTCCGTTCCCGGAAAGCTGAGGTCAAGTCGGCCGATTCCTCGAAGCAACTGGAACTGCAAACGTCACTTGGTCTCGAGTCACCTGACACACGCTAATAAAACCGCTCGACAAGCAAGTTTTCAGGCTGCTGAGCAACTGCGAACACGATCGTCAGCTGTGGAACCACTTGTGGGCAGCAAACTAATTCATGACTTTCATCCAGTCGTGGTCAAATAAAAATTGACTAAGTAACAGGAAGAAATATATTGTCTCCCAACACAAAAACTATTTAATCATATGACCATTTGGGGAAACAATACCGTACTGTAAATTGACGATTGTTCCTCTAAAAAACGGTTCCTTGTTATTTGCGGCTGCCTGCCATTTGCGGCGTTCCTAATCAATCAAACCACGGATATTGTTTTATTGGTAAAGGTTGACAGCTGTTTCTTGCAAGGGATGTGCCACATGCAGCCCACATGACCGGACGTTTTAACTGTTTCATTTTCCTATCACTGGCAACGGCAAAAAGTGGCTAAAATATATATATATATATACTCATTACGTTTTATAGACATCCTAAGTGTGGCTTCACGGTTATAGGGGTGCGTACATCGTCAATGCAGTTCTGGACGATTGGTCGTCTTCTGGACGGGGCTTCTAGAGGCCCACCTAATTTATTTTTTTTTTTTTTAGAATACGCTTGCCAGTAGCAGAGGTCGTGTTTCTATATCTAGTAAGTTACAAATCATTAATTTTTCACAACAAAATTAGTTTTCACGACAAAACCACTGCTAGGTTGGATCGTGATGCAGCCGGGAGGAGGGAGGTCCACGGAAGTAACCACTGTGTACAGTGTAAAGCTTACGTAAATACGATATTTCATTAGCCTACTCCATTTCATATTCAACATGTCTGTCATACTCTCACAGTAAATCAATCGACATTGCCGTTCACTTCAGTTTGGCCAGCCGAGCAATTTAGTTTCTAGGACAGACCGGAGAAAGTCTAACGGTGGAGGCGTCCTCCAGAGCTGCCAGAACCACGGCTGGCCGAGGTGACGAAATACGGCAGATTCTGTTGATCAAAGGAACCAGTCAACAAAGTGGTATATAGAGTGACTCACATACGCCTACCAACGGAAATATCATAAATAATATTAGTATAATAAAAGGGAATAACGATAATAAGTAATGGTTTACCTGCAATGTGCATTACGTAATGCCGGCACAAGTGGGGCAGTGCTGTATCCCCACTATTTAGCGACAATGAGTTGTGGAGAGTGTAGGCTACAGGTCCAATACCAACATGGCATCCGCTCAATGGTTGCCATCGACATGACTCTCTAGAGAAGTCTGGGGTGTTCACATAGGGTGTAAGTCAGTGTCCGGATGTTATAAAGGTGTGAGAACTTAGTATCAGGCTTGTCAGTTAGCAGAAAATCAGACAAATACTGCTGGGTTCGGATTCAAAGAAAAGCTGAAGATCCCAGTTGCCTTGACTATTGGGCTATTAATAAATAATGGTTCTTTCAACTGAGCATAAGTCGAACTCAGTTGGTAACTTACACACAGGTCATCCCCACTCATCCTACTCAAGTAATCATTCATGTTTGCCTTAAAATACGCACAAGTTCATATCTAATAATGTTCCTGTGAGACTTGGCGATTGAAGAGAAGACCGCAATCCAGTGTTCGAAAAAAATACAGTTCCTAAATATTAAACTATGAAAAATTGCAACTCTAAATTTTTATAGCCAATTTTAAATAAAAAATAATTATTACAATATAATTTAATTAATAGAATTATAAATTAATTAATCATAAACAATAGTAGTTCATTAATTGTTTCCGTCCTATCCTTGATGTTACGTTCTACGTTTCGTAACGGTGTAAGTGCTGTGTGGTTATGCTGTTACGTCAGAGCGACGTGAATGTATTGTTCACTTGCATTACAATCCCTTTAGCCTAATAAATAATGTATGATGGCCAAATATATTACTTAACAATGCAACACGTGTATGGCTACCATACAGAATGTATAAAATAATATTAAACGTCGATTAACAGACAAAGAATACGACAAAGAGTCCACGAATTTCATTAAGTAATCGATCAATAAATGTCCATATAATAATTGTTCTTTTGTTAAAACATTTTTTTAACAACGATAGAAACACGAAAAATACTACCAGGAGTCCTATATGAATGACGATAAAAACACTGTAACATTACTTTAAAAGTTTAAAGTAGTAAACACAGATGCACGGACAAAGAATACTGCCAGAAATTCGTAAATTATTATGGTAAAGGCATAAAGCGTTAACATATGTCAACAAAATAAGAGTGTTGTCAGTGACAGTCCAGATACCCTAAATGTTGTTTATTTACACGTTTTTACACAATAAAATACGAAAATATCAATCAATAGACTAATTTATTTTGGCAACACACGAATTAGCAAAATACAAAATGTTATTAGTATATAGTTTTTATTTCTATTCCAAATAGAAATAATTAATTATATAAATAATCTATATAAAAAGTCTAGATTTTAAATATGCTGAGTAAAATATTGATTAATGATAAATTTTCCTGTAATATATCTTCAATTATCATTTTAATTATTTAAGTTTTCTTCATTAAAATAGTCCTCAATTTTTAAGTACTTTGTGTATAAAACAAGATTTTTTGTGTAATTTGTTCATATCTTATTCAATTTGGAGAAGCTATTTCACCAACCAGTCCCGCAAAGTGTTCTTCACTGATTCTATACAGCAACTTGTTATGCTTTGATAATGTTTAGGTTTACGAATATACAAGAAAGCCGCCTTTCCATCTACTACCAACACTGATCTGGCACCTTTAACTTGTTATAGCAACAGCTTGTAATATATAGCAAAAGATAAATTGATTCATATAGTATTACGCTTTTGCTTGTTTTTAAAGCATTTTTAACATATAAAAACAATTTGTTACTCATCCGAGCTTGTGTAGCTTAAGCAAATATTAGTTGTTCAACTCATACATATAAGCAATTACTATAAATAAAAAACAATACAATTATTTACGAGACCCAATATACAATCCCAGAGGAACCTAATAGGTACATATGAACATTTATATCGCTCTGAGATAGCCTACTATACATAACTAGGAATGTATGTTGAGCCGTAGTGAAGTACGAGTATACATTGGGAACAAATCCACGAGATCATGCGGAGCTCTACGCTCTGTGTATGAGATGGGAAGAGAGTGTCGCGGCCGTCAACCTCGACACGAGCGGAGCGGACTGACGGACAAAGACGGGCAGCGCATTCCGTGCGTCCGACCGTTGTAGTCTCCATGCCGTGAACTCATTGTCCGCGGCCTTTGTTAACAACACAGCGATGAATGAAAAGTACTAATTAAATTTATATTAAAGCCGTAGAATGATCAGTGCTAATTAACAACGTCACAATGATATGTAAAACAACGATAACATGTGGTATACCCAAGTAACAAATTAATGACTGCAGAGTTCACACAAACAAGCACAAAGCATTTTCCCTGACCACGTAATATGGATTTCAGCAACCATTCATACTGTTAGACGTATTACATCAGTTAAATTAATATACATAAAAAGGATAAATTTGGCCAAAGCTCCCATATATTTCTCCTTTATTATTTATTTATCATGAAATTACCTCAGACAGAAAATACAATTGCTTTAGAGGAATAAAAAGGAAAAGAGGGAGATGGCACAAAGACAATAGATGTAAAACAGTACAAATATACTCCTGAGTTAAGTTTACGTCTTCTACTCGTTTATTTACTTCATCTTTTCGATCTTTCCTTAATTCGATAAGATATTTTACCATTCCTTTTTCTAGCTCCTCTCACATTCATTAACATTTAATGGCAAACTGGATTATTAGATGAAATTTTCAATGCCTCCTGAAAACCTGACAGCATCGTCTAATCCACTCTTCCCTGTGCAGTAAGGCTTTAATCTTGCAAGTTTCCGACCAGGAGAGTTTTGTTAACAGAAAAAACACTTTCTAATGTTGCGTTTCCATGAAAAAATTATTAATAATAATAATAAGGTTAAGCTGATAATTTTCTATAGTTTTCGTAATACTTCTTATTGTCCAGTAATATTGATTTAAAATAAATCATCGAACTTACAAGTAGAGTATATTGTATCTTAGCCTTTTCTCCAACATTGTCTCATATTCTGTTGTTGTCATATAGTGTTTCTGATAACATATCAAATCTTTTTAAGTGTTATTTATACTAAATAACACACTTTTTTGATTACAATAGAACATCATAAATACCTATTTGTAACTGCTATCAGTTGTAATAAGTATTTTGTTCATGAGTTTTTTATGGTGCAATCATATCTTCTACTGAGCCGAAAATGACCCGATTCCCCAGGATTAATATAAAAAAATACGTTTTCCTTAAATTTTGATACATTTCAAAAATGTTCCCTGACTTTTCCCCTGGCCTCCCGTAACTTTCTAGGTCTGTGTGAACCCTAGACTTGTAAGGAAATATTAAAATATAAGAAGCGAAGAGGCGTATTACACTGGAATTTAAACATATAAGTACCAATAAGTTTCACACAATAAAAGAGATCGCTAGGTCGTTTAATTATTGTATTATTCAGACACCAATCTTAGAGATGTGGGCGAATATGAGGGCGAATGAGTGCGATGAGTGTAGTTGGACGAGAGTGTAGTCACTGTTACTAACCAATGTCGACAGTTTATTAATAGCCCAGAGTAAATGAAGTACTTACATATTTACATGGAATCCGAATCACACAGTAATGCTCTGATTTCAGCTAACAAACAAGCCTAATAATGTCCTCTCTCCTACACAATATCCGGACCCTGACTACCACCCAACAAGGGTCCGGACTTCTTTAGTAGTCCACGTCAATGGTAACCAATGAGCGGGAACCGAATCAGTATTAAGAAGACCGACAAAGAACCTATCGCCTACATTCTCCATAGCAATATGTCTCCCAGTTAGCTGTGTTACAGCTATAATAGTAATATAATAGGCACTATAAAGCTGGCAATAGTGCCAACAACAGTTTATAACAATAAACTGTTTCAAAGTTGTGAAAGTTATTTACTGACTGTCAAGTCTGGAGATGAGTTAATGTAAATATACACTAAAGTTGTGTACGAACGTGAATCCCAGATGCATGCCATAGATCGAGAATGAACATTGATAAAGAGGGATTAGCAAGAATTAACTGGGCTTTACTTAAGGGGGCGATACTTGAGCAATAAATGGCCCCAAAGAATTAGCCCAAACTTTCCTCCATATTAAACACTAAAAATCAAAACTTTGAAAACTACCAGTTTGATTCCCCAATACGTTTTTCCCCATAACTAAAAAAACTAGTCAAGTTAGAAACATGCAGGTTTTACTAAAATATTTTAAATTGTAATTCACATCTTTCTTGAAAATTTAATCAAAATATTTAGAGCCATTTTTGAGAAAATTCCATTTTTGTGTTTTTTGCCTATAAAAATTAAAAAAAAAGAACTTAAATTTCAAACAAGTGAAAAATTGTCTGGAATTATTGGCTAAATACACCTACATACAACATTTCATTAAAAATCTATCCATATGTTTGGTCTCCAGCGAACTGCACATACACACAGACAGACACACATACGAACAGACACATTTTTTTTCTTCTGAAAACCACTTTTTTGGGTTAAGGGGACCCTAAAATGTAATTTTAGACCAACTTGTAAAAAACATTTTTTACGATTACAATACTTTCTCTATGCTAACGCATATGGGAGAAAGTAAAAATGATCACTATGATTTTATAACCAAGTTTGTGACCATTTTGCGGTTACTGCCTGTCTTCGTTGGCCTCCAGTCGAGTGTGCTGTGACAGGTACGACGGCACGCCATCACAGTGAAGGCCGAATGTCATTGTGAAGCATTATGACACACAAAACAGGCACCATAGATAATTCTTCTTCCTACCACTATACAAAATATTGCTTCCTCAATCGTGGTTTCAACTTCTCAGCGTTAAAAAATATCGCGCGTTTGTGTTTACCTAAAAATTTTTTTAAAAAAACATACAACATTCAATGTATGCTATTGCTAAATAAGAATCTTAAAGATAGTCACCATATTGAATTTAATCCCGTAAGGTGGAACAGCACTGTGACAACGATTTGTCGGGCAATTATAATTTTTACATAGTTTGAAAGACCGTAAGTTACTAGTAGATCCACTTCTTAATGTTTCAGTTGTTCCTTTACATTTTTAGAAAAATCAGAAACTAATAAGCTAAAATTTAGACGTTTTTATTTAATTTTAAAAGATTATTTCTTTAAAAAAAATTAAAATAGATTTGTGTACTAGTAACTTTACGCTTTTTCAAACGATGTCACTCTCTTCCGACAAATTGTTAAGTCACAGTACTGTACCACGTTTGGCATAATAAACGACAAATTGTTAAGTCACAGTACTGTACTGCATTTAGAATAATAAACGACAAATTGTTAAGTCACAGTACTGTACCGCATTTAGAATGATAAACGACAAATTGTTAAGTCACAGTACTGTACCGCATTTAGCATTGCTCTAATGAAAATAAATCCAATATGGCGATAATATCTGCAGACTCCTAGATTAAAATTATTTATAACACAATCCGCTAACCATCAAGTGTTGTAAGTTGTTTGTTAATTTGTTTGACCATTAACGTTAAACGTTTCTTAATGGTGTTTACTGAACAAACATATACAATGATACTGGTTTAGACTGTGGTAGGCTGCAAGTCTTCTTTCTGTAATACATATTCTAGAAGAAATTGGTATTTTATAAAGAAAAACAAATATTCAATTTGTTACTACAGTAATTCATAAAGTATACAAAGATGAACGCTGAGTGGGTGGGGGAACCTATCAAAACGTACACTGAGTGGGTGGGGGGACCTATCAAAACGTACACTGAGTGGGTGGGGGGACCTACCAGAACATGCACTGGGTGTGTGGAAGAACCTATCAAGACGTACGCAGAGTGGGTATCTACCGAACATATCAAAACGTATGCTGAGTGGGTGGGGGGACCTATCAAAACGTACACTGGGTGGGTGGGAGAACCTATCAAAACGAACGATGAGAGGTTAGTAGAACCTATCAAAACGTACGCTGAGTGGGTGGGGGGACCTACCAAAACGTGCGCTGGGTGGGTGGGAGAACCTATCAAGACGTACGCTGGGCGTGTGGGAGAACCTATCAAGACGTACGCTGGGTGGTTGGGGGACCTATCAAAACGTACGCTGGGTGGGTGGGAGAACCTATCAAGACGTACGCTGGGTGGGTGGGAGAACCTATCAAGACGTACGCAGATTGGGTCAGGGACCTATCAAGACGTACACGGGTGGGTGGGAGGACCTATCAAAACGTACACAGAGTGGGTGGGGGACCTATCAAGACGTACGCAGAGTGGGTGAGGGACCTATCTAGACGTACGCTGGGTGGGTGGGGGGATCTATCAAGACGTACGCTGAGTCGGTGGGAGGACCTGAAAGGACGTTTGCTGGGTGGGTGGGAGGACCTATCAAGACGTACGATGAATGGGTTGGAGGACCTATCAAGACGTACGCTGGGTGGGTGGGAGGACTTATCAGGACGTACGCTGAGAGAGTCGTAAGACCTATTAAGACGTACGCTGGGTGGGTGTTATTGTTAACACACACTCTGGCCACTATGAGGTCAACTATGTCCATGTAATAGTCGGGTACAACGCGCGATTTTACCTAGCAGCTTACAGTGGCAGTGCATACACTAAGAAAACAAAATACGCATCACACGCACCAAAACTGAAAGGGCAGTCAACAAACAGTACAAAAATGCATGTTAGGATATGATTAACTGAAGTTACGTGGAAGCATTGAGATAAAAGTACGTGTATTTCCTCTGTGACTAAAGAGAGCTGGTAAATGTCACAGCTTGGCGACCTTATCACAGGAAGTGGTCGTACATACGGCATGTCACAACCGTTAAGTGATTGTGCACATGTTGTGGGTGACGACAGAAAAATGAGTAATCTAACTTCTCTAAAACACAACGAGCTATGGAGAATTACGTAATTAAGAATTTTCATTTATTTAGTTAGTATTAAAAATGTGTTTATACACCATCCTACATGTTGATTTATAGTACCATATAATAATTGATATTTTTCTCATTTTTTAACCAAAGTGCATTGGCGTTTTATACTTGGGGAAAGCTAATTGATGTAAATTCACTATAGGCCTAATTATAATCTGAAGCATCAACGATAGGACTAGACGTAGAATAGAAGCGCCGTAACAGAAGTGAATAAGAATTGAAATCTTAATTACTATAGACAGGCCAAGCATTAGGAAAGATACACTAAGTGGTGGAATTGAGATAGAGATCTATTCTTCCCCCACTGGGCCATTCCATTTAAAAACTAGAAAGTTACTGTAACTAGAAAGACGGTAGCCCGCGCGCTGACAGTTTAGTAGAAATCCCCGCCCATTACGTCACTTGCAGCAGTCATCATTGGTTGGATTGATTAGTACTAACGAATGAAGCTTAGAACGATTAAATTAAATCATTACTTAGTATCAAAAAAACAATTTGCAATAACACAATCAATAATAATTCAAACAATAAATGGCAACTAAAAAAACACTTTTCAACTAAACACAGTTGCGTAAATTAAACACTTGAAGGCGGAAGTTTAGAAACGCCCATGTACGGTAGCTGAGCGGTGGAGGCATCCCCTCCAATGCTGAAGCCCCTATGTGCGCTAAATATAAAACGCAGGTCGTTTACTGTCCGGCCCAATTATAAATTTATAATTATATTACAGTCAAATTAGCTACTTTAATGCTATGTGTTTAATTTCGAGTTAAACGGACTATAGGCCTATAATTCTTTATTCATTAGTAAGACGTCGATTGTCAAGGGGCGAATTTGAGGGGTAGAAGTGTAGATGAACGAGTGTAGTCATTGTTACTAAGGTCGACTTTTCCTCAGAAAGAGCTATTTATTATTAGCCTAATAGCCAGCCAGGGTAATTACGAGACCTACAGCTTTACGTGTAATCCGAATCACGTAGTGTTGGTTTGATTATCAGCTAACTGACAAGCCTGACACTCAGTTCTCTTCCCTACACATCTGAATTTTGACTACCATCCGACAATGACACCCTAGACTTCTCTAGCAGTGTCCACGTCGATGGCAACAATTGTGCGACTCTTCAACACTTTGTCTCCAAGTAGCTGGGTTACAACACGGCACCACTTACTGTTCGAGGGTAATTTAAATAGCATAGTCCATGTGGGTCTAATTATAACGAGTTATCTAATGGCAGACTCATCCCACTATTGTTCCTAAAACTTGTCACAGTCCAACTCTCGTTATCGGCCATAAACAAATACAGCAGTCTAATTAAACATGGACCGTACAGAGTTCAGCGTGGCCCGACGGCGTGTCTGACATGTGGGCCGGCGACACTGACAGTGTACACAGGAAAGTCTACGAAAGAAGCTCAGAAGGATCGTAGGGAGTGGGGTCCAATACTTCAATGTATGACCAGTGAAATAAGTGACCAAACAACCTTGCAATACACCCGAGGTCCTTAGATTTCAGGAAATCCGCGAAATAAGCAACCAACCAAACTAACTTTCCACTACCCGTACCATACAAAATTGCGCATCTCTAGGCCAATTATATCTGCAATGGAGATCTTCTTTCGAAACCCAGAAAACAAGAAGAAAACCATAGTGACATAAAACAATGGAACTTATACGAAGGTGGCAATGGACACATCGCAGCTGGAGTGTAGAACAATAAACTTAAAAATATGATGTTTTAAAGATTTCTAGAATAATTAAAAGACTAATTCAAAGTTTTCACAGAGAGGAATGAAACTGAGATCACATCCATTAGTACATTGAAAGTGTGTCGAGTAGTTAATTCTCCAGTTTACCATTCGAATGTCAGGACCAGCACTGTTGTCAGTACGTCCCCTCATTCCCACAAATCATCAAGGATACACGTGATAATTATTATAACAGATGTGTAAAGATGTAAATTATTTGTAATTTATTACAACTAATTAACACCGGTGACACCTAAATTAAGTTGAATTTTGATGCGTTATCTGTTTCTCATGAAAGTAGTCCCAGGCACCAAAATGTAGTCGGAGCACACTCTCAGAATGGTGATCCAAATAATTAGAAACCAAGTAAGAACAGGCACATTCTCCAAATTTCAGGAACCTTAAGAATTCGAACTAGGTATCTGTAGGAGAAGAGGCAAGCACCTAAATTTGTACGTACGGTAGTATATTGACCCACCCGCCCTCCCTTACACGTACGGTGGTATAGGTGAGCACTATACGTCAATTAGTGGGCAGGTGGGTCAATACTACTGTACGTGTATGGGTGGGCGGGTGGGTAAAATCTACTGTACCAAGTCGTAATGTGTGTTGTGGCCTGAACGCTGCTTTTATATTGCACTTACGTGCAATCCACTTTATTTTCTCGGATATTTTGTGAATGTAAAGTATGTTAATGTATGCTGCCGGTTTGTCTTATTTTGATTTTTGCTATATTGGGTGTACGTGTTTTGCGTTTGTTTATAATCTTTGAAGTGCGCTCAGGCATTCCCTGCGACCAAAGAAAGCAACCTCTGTTTGTTTGTTTGTTTTCTGTGATGTCTGTCACCGCTCAATGGTCGATATTAATATTTGAGGAGCCTTGTTACACTGACATTATTCTGCACCGGAAACTGAGGTAGCTATGTAAAGTACATTATACTTATTTACTAATATACTACCTCCTCCCACAGCCCAAAATACATTATTGGCTATATTTTTACACTTTACGCTGTTTAGCACAATCGTAGCGGTGCAGTGCATTCTTACATAGATTAGGATCAATGTTCTATGATAATTTAAAGCAAAGCAGGAAGATGCAAGACAATCGCAAACTGGGGTAGCGTGCTTGCCGACAAGGACCGTGTGCCACGGAAACAATGGCACCACGGAATGGATTTCCCGTCAGTCAGCCCCAGCCGGCTGTCAGAGATGCGGGCTTGCCACAACACCTGTCCTTGGACTAGCCAACACGGACCGGGTGCTACGACATAAAGGTAAAAACACCTCCAGACTTTTCACTCTTTCTTGGTTCCTTCCTTTTTAAGGGTTCAGCAGTTTTGGTGGGAGTCTCCAGCATACACAACACTCAACCGTATCGACATACTAATAAATTGATTGCACTAACATGGTTACGGGTGGTTTGAATGAACTTACTAAACACAATCCACTATACCTTGACCTCTGAGTGATGCACTATATGTCAATCGTTTATCGTCACTGTTTATCGTTATCACTTGGTTTATTATGTCCCTCTGCTAATTAGTTTAACCCGCAAACCTTAGAGGAGAGGTATAATTGCGGGACTTCGGTGCAGTAGCATGGAAAATGAATTGATTCAGATTATTATTCAGGAATGGGTCGCCGAAACAGCTTGTGCGAATTGGAATGCGAATATGAATGATTACATGAGTGAAGATGACCGGTGTAGTCTTGTTACTTATGACTATTCATTAGAAAGAGTCATTCTTAATTAGCCAAATAGCCAGAGCAACTAAGGCACTTACGGCTTTAAGTGAAATCCGAACCACGCAATATCGGTCTGATTTTCATCTAATTGACAATCCTGATACTCTATTGTCTCTTCTAAACAACATCCGGACCCTGACTACCACTCAACACGGGCACCACAAACTTTTCTAGTAGTGTCCACACAGATGTCAACCACTGAGTGGACGCCGTATTGGCATTAGACTAATAACAGAACCTATCACCTACAATCTCCACAACACTTAGTCCCCAAATAGCTGGATCACAGCACAGTGCCACTACACTAGTGCCGATTAATTGTGCCGAGTTGTTAATTGTGCAATATTACCATAGAACCGATGGTTATGGTTTCATATATACTGGTTGTGGTATTCAATATCAAAAATTAGATAATCAAGAAAATTTGTAGGCAAATAATGAATAATCCTTGACATGTTGTTTGTAAGTTGCCACATTCACTTGTCGGAAATACAGATCGTCCTGACGAAAAACCATTAATAATGGCTTAGTTACAATCAAATAGCTTCAACTATAAAATAACTTAACTTACTCAAGTACCAATGACGAAACTGTTATTTCCTGCAACACTTGCCTTGCTTTCATGTACACCTACAATTCATGTAATTGTCTTGTATGCAACAAAAAAATTTTTAATTTGCTTTTCAATCGATCGATTAAATTGTTCAATATTCCAGATAACACATATAACCTTAGATAATCTAGTGTTTGCATCGAAAACAAAATAGGCCTACATATAAAAAGACAACCTTGCTACTAATTGAATTTCACTAATCACTGAAAGGTCGGGTCATTTATTTATAGCCCTCTAAACACCAGGTGCGGTGGTTGAGGGACAGAGGGAGCAGGGCAGCAGCCCCTCTGAACCAGGAGTCGTATATTTTTAGAAGCCTCCTGTAGACCGCTGAGATGAAAAGAAAAGGGCGACGAAACAGCTGATATTCAAACGGTTTGATTTATGGTTGTCAGCTGCTTCTAGTCTACCAGGAAAATATGCTGTAACAGCCTGATTTGTATATGTTTGCTAATATTTGGTAGTTTTTTGTTGCCCTTCATCGTTGACCTTAAAAAATTCTTAAATTTCCATAAGTTAATAATTAAACTAACTTCAATTGCATTTACGCTTGATGGACGTCAAGTGGAAGGAAAAACAACGAACTGTGTATCTGCAAGAAAAACTAAATGTTGAGTTATAATACTAAAGCGTAATTAAAAATCATGAAAATATGACAAACTGCCAACGAATTTGTAAAAATATACAAATATATAAGGCAAAGTATTTTGTCACAAAACTAATCTCCAGGCCTGATTTCAATTGCTTAACCTAGATCTGAAACTCTAGGTATGTGCCTGATTTTCATATTCTGACATACATTTGATGAAACATACATGCCGTGTTCAAACCTAGATCTGGAATTGTAACTGAACAATGTGGTGGTTTGTACCTAATTTACATAAACTTATTCGAACGCAAATTGAATGTAAACTTACGTAAACTTAAGATTTATGTTCAAACCTAGATATAGAATTCTAGACATGTGTCTTATTTACATGTTCGGGCATACATTTAATGTAAACTCACGTTAAAGCCTGAATCTGGAATTCTAAGCATGTGTCTTATTTACATGCTTGAACATACATTAAATGTAAACGTATATAAGATTCATGTTTAAAACTTAATACTGAATATGATTCTAAGATTATAATTAAGCCTACTAGGATGCTTATTATAAGCACTGTAAACTTCCTATGCAAAATACCTATTAAATAATAAGATATAGGCTTCTAAGACAATAATAATGGCCTATGTTTCACAAAAGAGAAAATTGTATTGTTAAAGTATAAGTTTATCAAAATCACACATAGGAATGTATTAAAAACCTGTAGGCACATTTTTTAAAAAAAATTTTCTTATCTGATTCAAATTTCTCAATAATAATAAGATAGTTGTTAATTTGTTCAAATTTTTTCACAACAAAATGTAAAGAATCAACAACAGTAAATAAATATTTAAAGGTTAAGCCGGCTATGCGTGTTTAATTTAATAATTTTGATTGTAATTGTTGCAAACTTGAATTTTTTAGTTGTATGTTTACCCTGTAGCTAAGAATAAAATAAATGTCTCTTATCAATATATTTTAAAACTTGTTTCATGGGTAAATCATACAATTTACAAAATGTTTCTAACTAAACACTGTTAGAAAAAAAAACATGTTTTTAATTAGAAAAAAACAATTTTCTCATAAGGACAATAGTGTATATACATTATTTATTAAAAGTTTTGATTTTAAATTAAGTAACAAACTGCAACACTGCATGTCAACTAGGGCCTGAATTTATTGTATGTAGGCCCTATATGTTTGAATTAAATTTTAAATCACCCCTTCATTCAGCTTAACCTGATTCGATGAAGGGGTTAAGCTGAAGGTAAATATGATTAAATTTGTCGGTTTTTCAAAATCATTTGAGAGAATATAATGACATAAACAATGAAACTAATAAGAAAAAAATACATAGCTACTCGGCCTAGTTATTGATTAGTTTAAAACTTTCCCACCTTTTTGAGTTTAAAGTTTATTAATCCATTTAAAATGGGAAATTACCATTGTGATCTATATCTCTCTTCAAAATGCTAAAAATGTTAATACTTCTTAGTGTAAAGATGGTCTTATATTAAATATCTATAAGCTACGGAAGTGTACAATCCAATTTTGAATTCACGACATTAACGTTTGTTTGCTTTATATAGCTATAAAAATGGATGTTACAGCGGGCCTAATATACGATTATATTCCAAAACGATAAGTTAAACAGCACAGTTTTAATCCATTAATATCGTATAAAAACAATATTTCATTATGAATACTTACTGTAGCAAATTCTTAACCTATAGCCAAATAATACTTTCACCATTAGAAGTTTGTTTACTAACTCAAACCAAAATTAAACTGTGATTACAACGTTTAACAACAGGATCCGAAGGTGATTTAATATTACAAATAATAAGTGTACTTACACAGGTAAGGTTTATAATCCATTGTCACATTACGAGAGGTTGAACACAATCACAAACCCGCGCAAACATTCATAACCTTACGCCACGAAGCACTTGGGAAACTGACTATCTCTCTTCCCCTCCCGTGGCAAACCCCCACCCTCCGATCTGCAGCCTCACTCCCCTACACGGTTTGCATATTATCCTAACCGGTCCTGTGCCCCTTCCTCTCACTCACTACCTTGCCTTTCTTGCTTCTCTCCCCACACACTACACAGGTTATCATTTGTTCTTGGAGCTTGAAGGTGCACCGCGACGTCCTTAGAGCTGACATCAAATCCTGACAGTCTCTTCATGAGTCCTGACAATACAAATAGAAATGATTGTATGGTAGATAATTTCTTTTGCATACGGAACTGAGGTCTTGTTTCCAACAAGTCACTCTCGATTAAAGAGAAATGTCTTCACCGACTGATTCATTAACGCCCAACCTAAGATATAAACGATACATTAATAAATGTTTTTGGATATTTAAGTTAAAATATTTAAGGTCTACGACCTTAAAAAATGGACTGTTAAAAATATTAAAAGTTGTCAAATAGACACAAATTGTATACCTAATTAGTCAATAAGAGCCCTATGATACATATAATTCGTTAAAAATACTTTTATATAGTACGGATTGTTGAAACAAATGAGATAAATTTAGAGTTCTATGACTTTGAAGGTCAGCTGGTTGTGTTGTTAGGTAAAAACAGCTGTCACTTTGTTCTTTTGTTCATTTTTAAGTACTCTTTCAAGTTGTACATATGGCTACACAACACGGATTTATTTGTTCTCGGAATTTACAGAAAAATATAAAAATATTTTTGTAAATATATTTTCCTGAATAACAATATGTTGATTTGTGAATATTTATTTTAAGCATTAATTATATTTTAAAATAACTATTATCAATTATAATTGAAAAGAAAGCTAATTTATATCGGACCAGAAATAAGTGAAATATTATTTTTTTGTAAAACACTACAAAATTTTTTCTAACGGGATTGGGATATGTTGCACATAAATAGCTAAAATATTTCTGAATTAAAGGGTTACAATAATTATTATTACAACACAAGTGAACATCTCTTAGAATAACTATGTTAAAAAAAGTATAGGCTAAATTGGCCTTTATTTAATCTGGTATACTTGATGTATTGAAAATTGACATGTAGGTCAATTGGTTCATATTCTTTCACAGTATCATATTACTTTGTAAATATTTAAAGTTTTATCAAAAAAATAAAAAGCAGAAAAGTTAAACAATTTTTCAAACTTTAACTCTAATAAAATGTTCCAATGTTGCTGATCCAGTTTCGTGCTTTACTTTGGAATGAATAGGCGCATCTCCTTAAAATATTTATTCTATTCCAACAATGTCTTATACTGTATTGTTACAGGCTACCCCATCCACAGAGTAAGTAGACAATATGAAATGCAGAGTTTTCCTGTTATTGCGGCGTCGCCAATTGAAGGCGCCATTCCCATAACACTAAGTGCATTATCTCCTCTGAAGGCAATAACCGTTACTTTCACAGGCAGTAATAATTCAATATGTCAGACTAGGATTACGTTTTATTGTAATTGGACGGGAATATAGTAATTGCAATATTCGTTACAGACTTAAAAATATAATTCTCATATAAAAATAATTGTTGAAACAAATATAACTCAATGACTAAAGAATATTTAACATGTAAATATCGCGATTTTTTAATTTTACATTATTATTCAATTCACAATATTGTAAAATTATGTAAAATGTGTGTTTTTTTACACATTACGTTACAGTCACTTCGTTAAAAGTGATAAAGAAATTGATTTTAAAGCGTGAAAAGGAAGGTTCGTAAAAGAAATAATCTTATGTGATCGAGTTCATTATCATGGCCTGGCTGTATTTGAGAATATTTCAATTAATTTTTCCCGAATGACAAAGTGGCATATTATTATTAGACCTATAATTAGATTATACGGTAAACGAATACATATAACCAACACACTGTCTTAAGTGATCGTTGGATATTCATCCGGGCGAATATTAGTGTAGATGAACTAATGTAGTCATTGTTACCAAGGGTTACTGGTCCTTAGAGAGAGTCATTTAATAATAGCCCAATTTCCAGGGTAACTGAGGAACCTGCAGTTTTATTGGGAATTCGAACCACGTAGTACTAATCTGATTTTCAGCTTATTGACAAGCCTGATACTCAGTTCTATTCCCTACACAACATCCGGACCAACCAACGCGGACACCCCAAACTTCTCTTGTAGTGTCCACGTCTATGGGAATCATTGAGCGGACGCCATGTCGTAGGACCAAGCATACACTCTTTCACCTACAATCTCCGCAACACTGTGTCCCCAAGTAGATGGGTTTCAGCACTACCCCTCTACATGAATCAAGGTGGAAAATGAGAGAGGTTGTTGATTCACTCAGGTGTAAACAAACCTAGCGACCACAGTTCAGTTCCGCACGGCTTACTCCCATGCCATCGGCATTCCTGAGGTTAAAGACGACAATATGATTACACATAAATGGTTCCAAAGAATTGGAACAAACTTTCCCCGATATTATACACTAAAAATAAAAACTTTTAAAATTACCAGTTTTATTCCCAAATATGTTTTTTTTTCTCAATAACTAGATAAGTTACAGACATGCGGTTTATTCTAAAATATTTTAAATTGTAATTCACATCTTTCCTGAAATTTTAATCAAAACCTTTAGAGCCGTCTTTGAAAAAATTCCATTTTTGTCTAGGTTTTTTGGCCATAAAAACAAAAAAAAGATAAAAAATGGTCTAGATATACTGGCTAAATAAACCTACATTAAAAAATCTATCCATTTAAAAATACAATTGATTTTTAAATGTTATCTGGCGTTTCGCGTGTTTTCTTTCGGTTTGTCTCTTAAGACTACGTAATACATGGTTTACATTCTAAACCATGCAAGTTAAAATCTCTCTCTCTCTCTCTCTCTCTCTCTCTCTCTCTCTCTCTCTCTCTCTCTCTCTCTCTCTCCTCTCTCTCTCTTCTCTCTCTCTCTCTCTCTCTCTCTCTCTCTCTCTCTCTCTCTCTCTCTCTCTCTCTCTCTCTCTCTCTCTCTCTCTCTCTCTCTCTCTCTCTCTCTCTCTCTCCTCTCTCTCTCTCTCTCTCTCTCTCTCTCTCTCTCTCTCTCTCCTCTCTCTCTCTCTCTCTCTCTCTCTCTCTCTCTCTCTCTCTCTCTCTCTCTCTCTCTCTCTCTCTCTCTCTCTCTCTCTCTCTCTCTCTCTCTCTCTCTCTCTCTCTCTCTCTCTCTCTCTCTCTCTCTCTCTCTCTCTCTCTCTCTCTCTCTCTCTCTCTCTCTCTCTCTCTCTCTCTCTCTCTCTCTCTCTCTCTCTCTCTCTCTCTCTCTCTCTCTCTCTCTCTCTCTCTCTCTCTCTCTCTCTCTCTCTCTCTCTCTCTCTCTCTCTCTCTCTCTCTCTCTCTCTCTCTCTCTCTCTCTCTCTCTCTCTCTCTCTCTCTCTCTCTCTCTCTCTCTCTCTCTCTCTCTCTCTCTCTCTCTCTCTCTCTCTCTCTCTCTCTCTCTCTCTCTCTCTCTCTCTCCTCTCTCTCTCTCTCTCTCTCTCTCTCTCTCCTCTCTCTCTCTCTCTCTCTCTCTCTCTCTCTCTCTCTCTCTCTCTCTCTCTCTCTCTCTCCTCTCTCTCTCTCTCTCTCTCTCTCTCTCTCTCTCTCTCTCTCTCTCTCTCTCTCTCTCTCTCTCTCTCTCTCTCTCTCTCTCTCTCTCTCTCTCTCTCTCTCTCTCTCTCTCTCTCTCTCCCTCTCTCTCTCTCTCCCTCCCTCCCCCTCTCTCTCTCTCTCTCACTCACTCACTCACTCACTCTCTCCACAAGTGCTGCAGTGACTAATAACTGAGCTAATTAGTACGCCAAATATTCGTACTAGCGCTTATTTGAAACTAATCACCGTTAGATAACAGCACCACTGAACACAACTTGTTTCTATAGCCAGTGCTTATACTGACAATAGGGGATTTTCGCAATCATCTTTCAGTGCAAAAACTATTGATTTATTCGCGGCCGTCCGTACGTTAAGTCAATGTATTGTGTCCACTCACACGCGTGGGAGTGCTAACCCCTTCGCTACGGGGAGGAGGGTTCCCCTCACCCTTCAGATATGAATTAATTAGATCGTTGAAGGCCACTATTGGTTCGTGAGTGGGGGGGGGGTACACATGGCATATTTGGATTTAATAGTTTATATAGTCAACTTAAAACAAAATTTCTGAACTAAAACTAGTTAAAACTCCGGTTGACATTCGTTTTATTTTAATAAGCAAGTTTATCATTAATATTCTTAATACAGATGTAGTTAATTGTGTAGCCATTCTTAGATTTAAAGCTAGAATTTTCTTGAATTTGATCGAATTACTACTTACTAAAAATTCTCCTGTACCTGCAACTGGCAAAATTTATTGGTTTTAAGAATTTTTTACTTTCTTCCATATCATCTTCCAGCATCAAATAGAATGTTCTGTAAAGAATCCACGAAAACCATCGGTGTCCGGACGTTTGGTTACACGGACATTTCGCTACACTTTTTTGGGTAAAACCTGAATTTGTCACACTCCTCGAACCATCCCGCCACCGCGAAGGCCAACTAAGACGTGAGTTAGTAATAATTGCAATATGTTAGGATGATGTGCTAGTTCTGCTCCAGTATTTATCATGTACTGTTATGCTATCGGCCATATCCAAATTCACACCCCTGTCTCAAACCAGTTTGATTTGAGCTCTCATAATGTCCAAATTCACACCCCTAAGCTCTACTTCAATACTTTTGGACTAGGCTGTACACCCCCCCCCCCCCACTTGGAAAACAGTTTTACTTAACAGTAAGTTGCAATTCCCCTATGCAACTAAAGAACTTCTCAAACATACTATTGGGCCCCTTTCCAGACAATCCCTGTCAGATCTCAAGGAAACCGACCGTGAGGCATCTGCAGACAGTTGTTCACCATTCCACATGCCTTTGGAACAAGACAAGGCCGTTAACATGAATGTAGTATGATAATATTGGTTATTTGAGTTTTATCTAATAAACAAATAATGAACGTACATGTTTTTATGTGATCCTGTTTCATATACAACAAACAGAACAACCTACATATATCCCTCGAACATTTGTGAAGGTTGTGAAACATACCCGTCTCCTGGCTCATGGGTACGATTGTTGGTCCAACTTCATAAGCCAATTTCTCTGTTCGATCTTAATCAGAGTCATCACAAACTAGGGGGACTCCCCTGCACGCTTCGCGTGCCAACCCCGTCACTCGCTGCGCTTGTTACACCTCAGCCTGTGACTTTTTACTACTGTATAACGTGAAATCACAATATTACATTTATTTACAGTTTCTCACTACTTGGTGTTGCTACCTATTTATTAGTACATACACTCGATGATATTACTTAGCCTATATCAAACGTGTTTACTTTATTTGTTTTTGTTTGACAGCTTAATATTTATTAAGTAACTAAAATATCTTCATAGATTAAAATTTAAACCTTCAAGTTCAGCATAGGGGAGTCCTACAATCGAATGTGAATAAAAACATGCTTACAACCTTCCCTGGTTTATCATTATGAAATATCTAACCTCCTCAATATTACAAACACAATTTTTTACAAACGTTACGTAACAGTTGTTGAAACTGTTTGGAACTAATTTTTTACTTTAAAACAGCTGTTACTTTTCCGTTCTTTTAATTTCTATCCATATTATTCTTATGGCCGAAAAAAGTACTTTGAGGGCTTCTCGTTCCCTTCAGGGTAAAAATACTTAAGAATAATTAAGACCTTACTGCACAGCTACGAACAGATGCAAAGTTTTTGACACCCCAACCGTTTAAATTGGTCAAGACATATGGGAGGAGTTGCGTTGACAAGAGACTGTTTCACGTATTATGTACAGTACAAGAATATAAGGATGCCGATTTTGAAAGGGATCAGTTGATAAACAACAGCTGTTCATTTTTCACTAAGCTATTAATTAATGACACTTTCTAAGGAATAGTCGGCCTTAGTTTGTAACAATGACTACATTCATTTACTACACTCATACAATTCATTCGAAATTATTATTCCCTATATCTTGGCGATCGGCGTCCCAAGTATAAATAAAAAAATACTAAAAATAAATACAACCCTTTTAAATATTTAATTCTTTAGATGGAATATTAAAGGTACAACTTTGTTAGGTGCAGTCAAGTGGTTCTATTAGATGCTAGAGTTCATAAAACGTGGGCGCAAGCTGAACCGCTTTATACCACTTCCTGAGGAGGGTGGTTTTTTTGTACCACCCCACTTTTTTACAGATTCCTCCCCTCACCTGCGGTTGGCTGAAGTCGTGTTCCTTTGTTGGTCCTCACCCTAGACCCACATCCCCATGGGCCCATATAATTGTGTACTGATTAGGTCTTGCCCATGACAATATAAACTACCATTGTAAGAGCTTTGTAACTAAAAACCTGTCCTAAGTGTCTACTGAACTGAGCGAGAACTGAAGAAAGCCGTTGCATTCCGGAGGGTTGTTGTTTGAAAGTTGTTTTTGTTGGCTTTGGATTATTCATGACTTTTAATGACATATGGTCATTTAGAGATGGTCAAAACAACTACAAACTATCCTCAGGCCCAAATTAAGGTCGTTTTACTTCACGAAAAACACCATAAACATAGGTTCTATTTCAAGGATTCCATCCATAATAATGATCGCACCCCAACACGATTATTCGATACGACATGAACTATTCCAGCCTGTGCGTCAACTTTATTCAACGAGTGAAGTACTGACCGTTGGCTTGAACCTTGGACAATACCCTCCGCAGTCCCGAAGCCTTAGCCACTGAGCCACCACGCCGGTTCCTTTCCAAAGTGTGTTTAAACTCTTTTTGGTCTACTTATGTAATACTTAGGAAAATATCTTCCCAGATGTCGTCTACAACATCAACTAATACTTCAACGATTTTCATATCTCAACCTCTGAAATCGTTAGAAACATGAACATAGATACGAACATAAAATATCCTTAATGTCCAGAAACTGCTAAGGAGCAAAGGAGCTGACCTCTAGTGTATATCTTCGCTCAGCCTTGAGTCGACGATTTTTGCGCAGCGAGTTTCGGGGTTAGCACGCGAAGCGTGCAGGGGTGTCCCCAAGTACATTTATTAAAGTATGGACAATATGGTACTTACAGGGTACAGAAAAAATAGGTCCAAAATAGATATATGTTTACTGTTATTCACTTTGACATTGTTATACCGTTGATCTGAACCGAATTAAACGTTGATGCAGGCAATAATTTTGATACATACGTCACTGTGACCGATGTCGAAGTATTGAGGTTTCACTGTAATAATGTACTGGGGGATATGTGCAAATATTTCATCTTATATAGTCCTCTGTCAGAATATAGTTGAGACTTAGTGCAAGTTTCATACAGATAAAATTATCACAATGGCTTAGTTTAAATCAAAATAAATTACTATGTAAAACTATGCTATAATCGCCAACTACGATATGATAGTGGTTCATCTATAGTATAAAATACACTATGTGAGGATTTTTTTTTAATGTCCAATGTGAGATATTATAAACATTCTTCAAGGTATTCAAGCTGTCTAAATAGCTTGTGATATTTCAACGGTTTTCAGCGTGATATGCATAACGTAGAATTGAATAATAAATAACTTAGAATGTCAAATAAACGCATGACCTATTATATATCAAATTCTAACGGGTTTAAATCGGTACGGTTTTAATTCCGGTAGCATGAGGAATAGTGAGCGAGTGACGGTAATAAGTGGTTTGCAGGATTTATAACAGATAATATCACTGAACCATTTATCTTGAACCGGACTACCAGGCGGACTAACGGAGTGTATCAAGCCGTGAAGTTTATATCACGCCAGCTGGCAGATATATTAGTTCTTGTGGCACAGGATGCATTCAAATCTCGAACCTCTTCACTAGCCCTCCAGCCGAACTGACGGAGTGTGCGAAACTGTGACGTGTATATCACGCCAGCTGGCAGATATATCAGTTCTTGTGGCGCAGGATGCATTCAAATCTCGAACCTCTTCACCAGCCCTCCAGCCGAACTGACGGAGTGTATGAAACTGTGCCACAGGAACTGAGATATCTGCCAGCTGACATGATACACACGTCACAGTTTGATACACTCCGTTAGTTCACCTGGAAGGCTCGACAAACTTCTTTACTAGCTCTCCAGCCGAACTAACGGAGTGTATGAAACTGTGACGTGTGTATCTTGTCAGCTGGCAGATATCTCAGTTCCCGTGGCACAGGATGCATTAAAACCTCGAACCTCTTCACTAGCCCTCCAGCCGAACTGACGGAGTGTATGAAACTGTGACGTGTATATCACGCCTGCTGGCAGATATATCAGTTCCTGTGGCACAGGATACACCCAAATATCGGATCTCTTCACTAGCCTCCAGACGATCTGACAGAGTGCATCAAACTGTGAAGTTTGTATCACGCCAGCTGACATATCTCAGTTCCTGTGGCACAGGATGCATTCACATTTGCATTCAAGGTAACAGGATGTTAGCAGCAAATTAATTATTTACGAACGTTTAGTAATAAATACAGGCCAATCTGAAAACAGGTATTTGTCGGCAAGTATAAATTACTGCTATATAGTGCTGCGCTAAATTATAATTAAATAGTTATTTATTTTAATTACCACCCATTGCGTTCTTTTCAGGGGCAATTAGTTGGTCTTCATTCAATCAGACAAGTAGTTGTTAAATGGTTATGAATCCTGAATTTTGCTCTGTGACGGAAGAGAAATATTTAAACACTAACACACAAGAATTTAAACTTTAGATTTTATTTTATTTAGATATTATTTATTGGTATGATATCTATTTCTCCTCCTTTCAGTTTGGTTTTGTCAATTACAATTTGTTTTAAGATGTAATTTTGTTAAAATCCAATACAAAAAATAATTATTTAATTTTCCACTGCAAAAGAAATATATTATTTCTTTGCGTTATGCAATGTAACAAAGGGAGAGCTCCTCAAAACTTTTGGTGCATTTTTTAGAGGCAGTAGGTTAACATTTATGAAACATTGTTGTACATAAGCATATGTATATCAGCGATCGTACATACAACAAATTTTGACTAGGTAAGTATTAAATTTTTTCAAGTACTGGAAATTAATCTTACCAGTCTTGTGAAACAATCTCATAGGCAAGCTACTCATTTCTATAAAACTGACTGGACCATCTGATGGCCAAGCATTTTACTTTCTTCCATACGTTAGCATATAGAAAGTATTGTGATCGTCCAAAAAACATTTTTATACAAGTTAGTCTAAAAATTCATTTTAGGGCTCTCTGAACACAAAAAAGTGGTTTTATTGAAAAAAGTGTTGGTGTCTATCTGTATTTATGTATGTGCACTTAACTGGAGACCAAACGGATAGATAGATTTTTATGAAATTTGGTATGTAGGTGTATTTAGCCAATATAACCAGAATATTTTTCACTCTTTTTAAATTTTAGTTTTTTTATTTGGGAAAAAATTGCTTTAAATTTTTCAAAAAAAAACAATTTTTTAAAATTTTGAGAAACTTTAAATTATTTTTTTCTTTTGAAAAATAGATAAAAAAATAGATTTGTTTATAATTTTTTTTGAAAGGCAATTAAAAAATAAAAATTTTTCAACCATTTAAAAATTTTTAAATTTAGAAAAAAAAAAAATTTATTTTTGAAAAATTTTTTTATATTTTTTTTTTATTTTTAGTTCCCACCCCCTTAATTTTTGGGGAGGCCAAGGCCGGCCCAACAACCAATTTTGGGGGTTTTTCAAAAAGGTTATTGTTTTTGAAAGCTTTTTTTAAATTTTTGCGCCCATTTTTTTAAAAAATGTGTTTATTTAATTCCTTAGTTTTTAATTTTTTTACTCTTTTTTTAGTAAAAAAACGATAACAAAGGGGGTTTTTTTGGGATTATAAAGATTAAATTTATTTTTTTAAAAAAAGGAAATTTTACCTTTTAAAGGTTGTTTTAAAGGTTTTATTAAAGGAAGTGAGCGGAATTCAGCTCAGGGGTTTTTAAAATTTAATTCCCCACCCCGTAATTTGGCTAAAACCCCTCGAAAAAACGGGGAATCTACTGAAATAAAATCATGAAAAAAATTTTTCCCCAAAATTTTTTGAATAAATTAAAAATTTCCCCAAAAAAGTTTACCTTTTCCCTCAAATTAAAAAAAAAAGCGCTTTGCCTTTTTTAAATAAAAAAATTTTGGTTTTTTTTTCCGTTTTAATTTCGCTTTCCCCTTTTTGGGGGGGGGGGGCGAGGGGAAACCCCGTTTGGGGAAAAATTTTTTTTTGGAGTTGGGGGGTAGTTTTAATGCCGTTCAATCCCAAAAGTGCCGTAAGGTTTGTATCATTTGAAACAAAGGGGGTTTTTTTGGGGGGAAACATTTGAATTTTTGGGGGTTTGGGGGGTACTTTATACTTGCTTATAAAAATAAAAAGCCCCGGGTTGTTTCCATGTAAAGTGTATTTTAAGTTGGGGAAATTTTTTGGGTTTAAAAATTTCCCTTTTTAAAAAATTTAACCCAAGAACCAAATAATACCCAATAAAGTTTTCATTTTTCCCCCCTTTTAAAAATAAAAAGGGGGTTTGGGTTATATGTGGAAAAAAAAAAGGGGGTTTTTTTTTTGTTTTTTAAAAAAAAATTTAAAAATGGTTTTTGGAAAATTTTTATTTTTATTTCAAAAGTTTTTTCCCCAAATTGAGGATGGAACAAATGAATGTTTTTTTTTTTTAAAAATTAAAAAAAAGGAAATTGCTTTTTAAATTAAATTTAAAAATAATTCAAAAATATAGGGGGGAAATTTTGAAATAAAAAATTTTTTTTAAAAAAAGGTCCCGATTTGGTTTTTGAAAAGGAGTTTTTTTTTTAAAAAATTTATATTTAAAAACCCCCTTAAGGGTTTTTTTAATTATCTATTTTTTTTTTCCCATTAAAAATAAAAAAAATAAATAAAGCAAAAAAAGAAACACAAATAAAAATCATAAAGGGGGAATGGAAAAAACCATTTTGGGTTTTTGGCGGGGCCCGGTTTTTACCCTCCTTAATTGTTTAACATTTTGGAAAAATTTTTTTGGTTTGGGTTAAATAGTTAAATCAAAAAACCCTAAAATAAAAAATGGTTTTTTTAAAAAAAAATTTTTTAAACAAAAAATTTTGAAGGTTTGAAAAAAAATTTTTTTTTATAAAAAAATGGGCCCAAATTTAAAATTCTATTGAAATACAGTCTTTATTTTTAATTTTTTAAATTTTTTTTTATTTTCAATTTTGAAAGGGTTTTATTATTTTTTAAAATTAAAAAATTAAGTAATTTTAAAAAACCCAAACCCCTTTAAATTTTTTTAATATTTTTTTTTTGGGGGAAGTTATTTTTATTAGGAGTTTTAATAAAAACCCCCGTTTGGGTTTAAACTTTCCTTGGGGGAGAAAATGGAAATTGTATTTTTGGTTTTTTAAACGGTTTGTTTTTTTCCCGAAAAAATCAAGTTTGGGGATATTTTTTATGTTAAAGGGGCTTGCTTTTTTTTTTAAAATTTTTAACATAAAAAAAAGTCTATTTTAAGTAAAAAATTTTAAATTTCCACAAAAAACTTTTTTGTTAAAAGATTGGGTACCAGATTAAAATTTAGATGGCGGGTTGGATGGAGTTGTTGGGGTTTTTTGTTAAAAAAAAAAGGAAAAGTTAGTGGGGGAAAATAAAAATTTTTTAAACAAACCAGGGGATAAAAGTCCTTTGTTTTTATAGGGTAAACTTCCCTTTTAATAAATTAAAAGATTTTTTTTAATAATTTAAAATTTTAATTTTTTAAATTTAAAAAAAAAATTTTAAAGCAAAAAATTTAGAAAAAAAAAAAAAAATTTTTTAAAAGGGGAAAAAAATTTTTTCCCACAAATTGACCCCCGGTTTTTTGAAAATTTTGGGTTAATATTTCCCCGTAGGGATTCATTTTTGTATCCCCAAATGTCAAGGGGGTTTTAAGGGGTCAAAAAAATTTTTTGAGGGGGGCGGGGTTTACGTGTTTAAGGTTTTGTTTGTGGGGGGGGGAAAAGGGGGACACCCCAAAAAAGGGGTTCATGACAAAAAAATTTGTATGGTGCTTTAAGTTTTCAAAATTTAAATTAAAAAAAAATTTAATAATTTTACATAAATTTTAAGTTTTTCCCTTTTATAGAAAGGGGGTTGGGGGGTTTAAAAAAAACCCCAATTTTTTAAAAATTTTTGATGATTTTTTTAAAATTTTTATTTAAAAAAAAAAAATTTGAAAGGGGGAAAAAAAGGTTTGATTTTTTCGTTTTTTAGATTAATAAAAAATTTGCAAAAATTTTGAAAAGAAATGAATTTTTACTTTATTTTTTAAAATTTTTTTAAACTTTTTTTAAAAAAGAGTTTTATTTGCCGGGGAAAAATTTTGTTTATGGAGAAAAAAAGGGATTTTTTAAGTGGGGGTGAAAAAATATTTTTTTTATTTAAGAATTTAAAAATTAGTTTTTTAAAAATTTTTAAATTTTGGAAAAAAATTTTTAAAAACAGACTGAGAATTTGTATTATCAAATAAAAAGGGGGCTTTTTGGGAAAAATTAAAAAAAAAAGTTTTTCTTTGAAAATAGACCCCCTTTTTTTTTTAAAAAATTTTAAAAAAAGTTTTCCGGAAAATTTTGTTTGGTTAGTTAAAGTTTTTTTTTTCACAAAAATGCAAGTGGGGGGGGGGGGGGGGGAAAGTTTTTTATATTGAAAAAAGGGGGACCTTTTGGCTTAAAAAGGTTTTAATTTGAAAAAAAATAAAAGGGTGGTTTAATGTTTTTAAAATTTTTAAAACCTTGTTTGGGATAAAAACCTTTTTTTGGGGTCTTTAAAACCATGCTTTTTTTTGTGTTTTTTGGGGGGTTAAAAAACCCCCGTTTTATTAAAAAAATTTTTTTTTTTTTTAAAAAAAAGGAAAATTTCCAAATTTTTAAATTTTAGTTTTTATTTTTTATAAAAAGAAATTTAAAATATTTAAAAAATTAAAATCTATGTTTTTTAAAAATTAAATAAAATTTTTGGGGAAAACTTTTTCTTTCAGGCTGGGGGGCATTTGATTAATTAAAACAATGTAAAGGGTAAAATTTTGGGTAGTTTTTTTTAAAAAAAAGGGAAAATAGAGAAAAATTTTTTAATCTGAAAATTTTAAAAATTTTTTGGAATTGGAAATAATGCAAAAAAAATTTTTTTCCGGGTTTAAAAATTTAAAAATGGGGTTATTTAATCCCTTATTTTTGGGGTGGGGGTTTACTTATTTTGTGTACAGGTGGTGGGGGAGGATTGGGGGTTTTGGGGAAAAAAAAAAGGGGGGGAAAAATTAAAAAATTATTTTAAATTTTTTAATTTTTATTTTAAAAAAATTTTGCCCGAGTTTTTAAAAAAAAATTGGGGGGGGAAAAACACTTTTAAAATTTTTTTTAAAAAGACTAAAGGGCCCATTTAAAAGGGGAGTTAAAAATAAAAAAACCCATTTAATGAGTAAGGGTTTTTTAAAAAATCCAAAGCTTTCCCTAGAAAAAGAAGGGGTTTAAGGTTTTAGAGGGGAAATTTAAAGGGGTTTTTTAAATTCTTGGAAAGTAAAATTTGGAAGTCAAAGCCCTTTTTTAAAGGAAATCAAAGGGGTTTAAAAAGGAGGTAACAAAAAAAGGGTTTAATAATTTTTTAAAATTTTTCATTTTTTAAAAAGGTGGAAAAATACAAGGGAAAAATTTTGGGAAGAAAAATTAAAAAAAAGGGGAAAAGTTTTTTATGATGAGGTAAAAACGGAAAAAGAATGTATATTGTTGGGTTTTTAAAATTTTTTAATCCCTTTGGAAAAAACCCATTTTTAAATTTAAAAAAAAAAAAAAGGGTGTTATTTATCCAAAAATTGGTTCTTGGGTTAACGGGGCGTTACTTGTTTTAAATTAATTTTTTCTTTTTTATTTTTAAAATTTTCCCCCCCTCCCAAAAATTTTCCCCCAAAAAAAAAAATTTTTTTTTGGGGGCCCCCTTTTTTTTTTCTTTTTTTTTTTTCCCCCCCCCCTTTTTGTTTTGGGGATCTCTTGTTATAACAAACACTAACAAACAGTAACGCGGTCGAACCCCGAAGACCTAGAATTTGTTAGTGTGTACTATACTATTGTAAAAGAACAAATTTTATACTATTGCATTTGAGTGTCAACAATTTCTAAGTGTAATGCCTTTTAAGTGAGAGTATTTTAAGAGTTTGCAGAAGCTGTCAGCCATTTTCGTTTTAATCCCATAAGAACAATATATGAATAAACAGAAGCATATGCTTATACTTGAAATATTCCTAGTAAATACTCTAACAATTATGAATAAAAAAAGAGAAGCAGATGCTTCTACTTCAAGCATGAAGTATGAGTTTGAGACATCAAGCACTTGCCTCAAGTAGAGTATTGGCCTATGAATAAAGATAAGCATTTGCTCGCAACTAGAAGTAAGTGCTTCAAATGTAGTGTATCTGCTCTCTAGTAGACTCAACTAACCTCACTAACCAAGAAAAAGGTTGCATAGCTTTATAAACATGGCTGAGATAGTTCAAGTTCGTAATGTTTAAGTTTACAAGGAACGTTCAAGTCCACTTGTAAAGGACTTTAAAAGTTTATTTCGTTTTAACGAAGAAAATGTGACCTGGTTAGCAAACCACTTCTTAGGTGAACATTTCGAAACTCGTGGCGGTGCCCTGACTTCTTTACACAAAATGAAAATATTTTTGAGATACCTTTCAGATCCAGGATTCCAAAAAGGTATAGGTGAGGAGCTAGGAGTGGAGCAATCGACTGTCTCACGTGTTGTTTCCAATGTTATTAATAGTGTAGTTTCACAAGCTGATGATTGGATAAAGTTTCCGGCAACAGAAAATGAAGTTATGGAAGCGAAAACGCTTTGGCAAGGTAAGTTCAGATTCCCTAGTGCTATTGGAGTAGTAGACTGTACACATGGTCGTATAGAAAAACCTAGCCTGCACGGGGACGAGTACATTAACCAAAAAGGTTTCCCTTCACTTAATGTGCAAGCAACATGTAATGCAAGAGAAATGTTTACCAGCGTAGATGTAAGTTGGCCTGGATCTGTTCACGACGCACGTATATGGAAAAACTCAAATGTTAGGAACACGTTATCTAGAACTCATAACACAGTTTTACTAGGCGATGATGGTTATGGCATTGAACCGTGGCTTATGACACCATACGATGATCCTGTCGACGAAGAGAAGGCAAGTTTCAATAGACTACTGAAGAAGGAAAGAGTAATAATTGAATGTTGTTTTGGGCAGTTAAAACGTCGTTTCCCAATTCTGAAATATGTTTGCAGAATAAAGTTGTGTAACATTCCAAAAATTATTGTAGCATGTTGTGTTCTACATAACATATCAAAGCACTTAAACGACGAAGACTTTCAGCTGGAAAATGGAGAGCCTCTAGATGACATTGGACAGCTTCAAGTTGGCATACACCAACAGGGTGCGGGGGCAGTTAGGCGGGAAGGCCAAAGGAAAAGAAACGAATTGGCTACAATTATAAATTTACTCAACTAGCTTTACTCATTTTCTTAATGTAAACTTATTGTAGAAATGTTTTATGTACTTACTATACATTATTTATAAATTAGATCAAATAACAAATTAATTTAAACCTGATTCTATTTTGAAAATAAATTAGTTTGTAATAATTAAAAAAAATGGCCATTAACAAAAAGTAACTTGTTTTATTAATATAGATAAGTTAAGCATTATTTATAATAAAAACCATTTTATCTTTACACAAAACATTATAAAAATATTGCTAAGTCCTATATGACATGTCACTAATAATTGAAAATAAAAATAAAAGAATTCTTACAGAAACAAAAACCGTAGTATAAATGGTAACATTGTTGTAAAAAAATTGTTTTTTGGGCCCATTATTTATTGTAATGTGATAAAAGATAAGTCCCCTTCAGGTCCTGTCTCAGCAAAAGGAACATTAATGTACTTATTTTGTTTTAACATCTTAAGTTTCTCTTTGAAATACTCCTCTTGAAATTGGGCTGTTTTCAACTGCTGCAGTAACACTAAACGTTGTAATTGTTTATTGTCCAGTTTTTTAGTCACCTCGGTTTCAAATTGATCTATTGGAGTTTCTTTCTGAGGTGGCAAGGGACGTGATACTTTCGTGTTGTGTTCAGCTTCTACAAGTACGGGTAGGCCAATTTGAGAAGTACTAGGACTAATACTACCAGGTGACATTGTTTTATCTGCTGAACGTTTAACACCACACTGTATTGCCCCAGGTATCCGTTATACAACAGGATTGGATTCACCTCTGAGCGCTTCCAACGTTTTCTTTCCCATTCTAATAAAATATTTTTTTTATTGCCGGTCTGGTTTATGTCAGTCTTTTTCTTGAGGCGAGTTTTCATGTTATTAATTTTTTTTAGGAAAACTTTCAAATCCAACAACCTTCCAAATGATGCCTGGTATTTTTCTAATACCTTTTTTAGTGCATCTTCTTTCCTTTTTTTTCTTTCTTTAGGCAATTGTGATTTGCCCAGAATTTCTGGATAAACACATAGTTCTTTTGCTAAAAACAACAGTTCACTGCTCCTATCTATACAAATAGCGTCATGTTCATCTTCACTTGACGATTCCATCATAGAAAATTAAAAACAGCACAAAACTGACTATTAATAAATTAGTAATTTAAAATAAGGTTAGAAAGATAAAATAAATAATACAAATAAATGAACAGAAAACTCAAAATGTTTAGGCTACAACCAAATTTCAGCCTAAATTCTTTACAACATAACCTCAAAAATATTATTTAGGCTAAAATTAAAAATGCATAATAAACAGCTGTTATATTTTATGTGAATAACTAATGAGAGTACTTGCTGACCAGAAGGAGTATCTGCTTGCAAGTATGAGCATTTGGTTATTCATATAATCTGAAGCATTTGCTCATACTTCTACTTTTTTCTTTGGAGCATTTGCTTATACTTCAACCTTTTACTTTTAAGGTAATGCTTGTTTTTATTCATATGGCCCAATGTCATGTTGTACCGGGTCTTGGACCGGTACAGTTTCGTTTTTTTCGTCATTGTCTGCAAGGCTGCCTGAGATTCGCTTTTGCCTTGCGTTTTGCGTACTTTGGTAGCCGTTGGCCCAGTTCCGTTTCGTTCCGTGTTCCTGCAGCTTCGGTCAGGTTGGCCTGTCTTCAGTTGTCTTGTGCTGCCTGCAGAATCTCGTCATGATCGGCTAAGGCATACTAAAACTCCAGGGTCCTTGAGTGGGACTTTCAACCCTCAGCCGGTCGTCCGGGCCATGTTCTACCTTCTGCACTGCTAGCCTGGCCTGAGGACCATGTTGGAGCCTGGAGTCGCCCGTTACCCGCTCTACATCTCTGTGGTATAAGTCTCCTGTCCTCAGGTCAGTGTTTTCCATGTTTTTGTTTCCCGGCGGCTGAGCTGGGGGCTGTTGAAATTTTTACATAAAAAAAAAAAAAAAAACCAAGAAAAACAGTGAAATATAAGAAAAAAAAGAAGAGAAAAAAAATTTGTGGAACTTTTGTGGCCTAGGCCTAAACTTGAACTGTCATTTTATGCAACACAGCCATTGGGGACTTTATATTTTTTTTTTTATTAAAGAAAGAAAAACTTGAAATACAAGAAGAACTTTTGGGTGTTAATATTTATTTATTTTTATATTTCTTGTTATTAATTAATTAGTTTTATTTGTTGTTATATCTTTTTAGATTTTTATATTTGTTAGGTCCCCATTGTTAAATCATGTTATTATTTATTCATATGTTTAGGCCTAGTGATTGTTATTTATATTTTTTGTTCATTGTATTATAGATGTCTTGAAGTGCATTTTTACTCGAACGGTACCGGGTTAGATTTTCTTTTTAATTGTTTAATTTTTTAAACTTTCACCAAAAGGGGATTATTGTTCTTTTGCTTAACTTTTAATTCGGAGCTGCCCAGGGATTCCGGCTTACTCCCTGGCCCGGTGGAATCAAGGGATTCGGGCTAAATTGCTGGTTTAATTGTTGTTTTCCAAAAGTTTTCTAAATTTTCACTTTTAGTTGGGGCTTAATATTTTCTTACGTTTTGGGGTGTCTCAGGCTAAACTGCAGATAGGCCATACACCCTGTAGTTGATTAATTGTTAAATTTTGGTTTTTGTAGAGTTTGTGGTATTTATAGCGTTTGTTATTATTGTGTAGTATCTTGGTAATTTTAGTGTGTTGTTATTTATTTAAGTGAAAATTTATATCGTGGCCTTCTGCCGTTTTTGATTATGTTAATAGTGGTTTTTTGGTAATAAATTTAGTTTTGCTCAGCTGCCGAGTTTTATTTTGACCCTCCAACTGCCACCCGTGATCCCATCGCTCGATTTGTTTTGAGCCATCCCCCAGTGGGCACGCTTCCCAGCTTTGGTGGGGGGATGGGTCTCAATTGGTAGCAGAGCGTGGTTGCCTATAAAAAAAAAAAAAAAAAAAAAAAAAAAAAAAAAAAAAAAAAAAAAAAATTAATTCTTTCTTGGTTGTTGACGGTGGGGGTTTGCCAGTTAGTAGGCCATGGTTGGCCGACCTACCGTCAAGGTGTCTGGGTAATACGTAGGAAAAAAAAAATAAGGAAACAAATAAATAATTAATTTAAAAAAAAAAAGAAAAAAAAACAATTAAAAACCAAATAAATAATTTAACTTATATTCAAAAAAAAAAAAAAAAAAAAAAAAAAAAAAAAAATTAGGCAATCCGCTTGGTTACTTTGTTGAATGGGTTTCATGGGTGGATTGGAGTGGTCGGCAGTGGCTCGGTAGGCTGAGGGTTTAGTTCGTCTTGGACCCTGGAGTTGTCGTTTTTTGTGTACTGTTGAGAATTTTGTTTTGCGAGATGTCCTATCTGCAGAATGTTGCGCTCCTGGTCAAGGAGGAGTTGATTTTCGAATTGAGGTCGCGGGGTGTGACTCCGGAAGGGGATGTTTTGAATCTCCGGAGGTTGCTGCGGGAGCAGTTGTCCGCGGGTACGGCGGTGGATTGGTCTGACCTGCTGGAGGTTGGTGATGAGTTGGGGATTTGTAAACGGAAGGTGGAAGATTGGGAAGGGGTGTTAGAGGATTTGCAGTTTGAACCTCCCGTAGGTCGTGACCGGGCCTGCCGCCTTGCACGTTTGGGGCATCTGCTTGCCCGTTTAAGGCTGGTCAACCGGGCGCCGGGGTTGGAACCGTCGGATAGGGCGTGGATCTTGGAGAGTGTGTCTAGGCTGGATGAGATTTTTCAGGCACTCTCCGGGTCCACGACTCCTACGGGTCTGGGTCAGCGGCCTAATTTCACACTTTCTCCTAACGTGTCGAGGCCGCAGGCTGAGACAACGGCTTTCACTGTGCCTGAGGCTCCTTCTGAGCCTGCAGGCGTTTCGGTTGAGGTTGCTTGTGGTTCGGCTCCAGCTGCCGTTCCTACTGCGCCTTTGGGTTCACCTGCTCTTCTGCAGCTGAGCTACCACAAGCTACCTAACCCTCTCACGCCCATGATCCAGAATCTCCCTGTGATCGATGGGATGGATCCTGAGGAGCTTCTTAAGTTTCTGGTGGCCTTTCTCAGACTTAGTGAGATGCCCGGCATGCAGGCTGGGGACTTGCTTCGTCTGGTGTTCCCTTATTGTAGAGGTCCCGTTGGGGAGTTGCTGAGTTCTGTCTTGGCCAGTGATGCCTCGGTGGACTCGTTCCATCGAGAGTTACTTTCGTCATTTCTTCCCATTCGACTCAGGGAGAGGATGGTCATGGACAGATTTTATCGGTCGCAGGGTAGGGGCGAGTCTCTGGCAGCCTATGTTTCTTCAGTCAAGGAAGCTCGTCAAGCGTTGCGCCTCACCCTTTCTGAAGCTGACACCGTTCGTGTCATCCTGGATGGCATTTCTCCAGAAGAACGGTGCAGATTGGTTTTTGCTGGTGTTCCTTCTACTTTTCGGGAGCTGCATCAGCTGTGCATTGTATCGCGCAGCGTGCAGTTCTCAGACCAGCAAGGGAGGGATTCTGAGAGTCATCGTGCTCTCCCCACCCGTCGACCGGCTATGTCTTTAGGTGTGAGTCAGCCAGTGGAGGGTCGGAGTTCTCGGCCTCCTGTTCTGTGTTTTGCTTGTGGCCAACCTGGTCACATTCGACGTGACTGTCCACGTGCTCGAGGTCGTGGGGCGGGAAACGCTCAGCGCGGGGGGTTGCCTCCACAGTAGCTCCCCGCGTTGTTGCGACTGACCGTGGCCATTTGCCTCTTACGCGTGCCCATAGCAGGAGCGTCGGGGATGTTTCGGGCCTTGCTGGCATGGCTTCCCTGGGACTTAGGGCGGTCACCTCGGTGTGTCCTGGCGTTTTTGTATCTTTTGGGGGTACGGTGTGTCGAGCCCTTCTGGATTCTGGTTCGGCATGCAGTATCATCAGCCTTTCTCTTTTTGAGTCCCTTGACGCCTTAGGACTTGTCAGGCACACCGAGCCTTCTTCTATTACTTGCTGGACGGCATCCCAAACTCCTCTACCTATTCTTCTGAAGGCGTTTTTCCAGTTTAAGATTGAAGGATTTTCCTGGAGGTGGGGTTTTCTTGTTGCCAAGGACCTGGCGGTTTCCTGTATCCTAGGGGCAGACTTCATTTCTAAGAGTGGTATGGTGCTTGACCTCCAGAAGCGCCAGATGTTTTTCAAGTTTAATCGGCGAGTTTTGGTGCCTCTAGTAGGTGATTCTGACTGCCCTCCTGCAGTCAGAGAGGTGGGTTGTGAGCCCGAACAACCCAAGGTGGATCCAGTTGGTCATCTCCCCCCTGAGCAGGCGGAGGCCATTAGGAGGCTGTGTTTGCGGTTTCCTGATGTGCTTACGGCTGAGCTTGGGGTCACTTCTCTTCTGGAGTATGAGATCCACCTCACCGATTCTCAGCCAGTTAGGAGTCATCCGTACAAACTTGCTCCCCCAAAGATGGAGGTTATGAGGGCGATGATTGAAGATCTTCTGAGCAAGGGTGTGATTGAACCGTCTCGTTCTGCTTATGCCAGTCCAGCTTTTCTTGTGCCCAAGCCTAATGGTAAGTCTAGGCTTGTGATGGATTATCGGAGGCTCAACGCTAAGGTCGCTATTGACTCGGTACCTCTGCCTGATTTGCATTCTGCGTTTGATTGGTTCGGTAAGGCTAAGTTTTTCAGTGTTTTCGATTTGAACCAGGCCTACCATCAGATTCCATTGAAGAAGGAATCACGGCCTATGACTAGCTTCTGTGTTCCCTGGAATCTTTACCAGTTCACTAGGGTTCCTATGGGTCTTGCTGTGGGTGCCCAGACGCTTACTCGTCTGCTTGATTCCATCTTCCATGATGTGAAGTTCAAGTTTGTCTTCAATTACCTGGACGATCTTCTTGTCTACAGTGAGACTTTCGGGGAACACATGCAACATCTGGAGGAAGTTCTTAGTCGCCTTAAATCAGCTGGCCTTACCGTCAATCCAGAGAAAGTCACTTTTGCTCGTCCTGAGATCTCTTTTCTGGGTCATCTTATCTCTTCTCGAGGCGTCTGCATAGATCCTGCGAGGACCCAGGGCATTCGGGATTTTCCTCCTCCCAGAGATGCCAAGGGGATTGCCCGTTTTGTGGGGATGGTGAATTTTTACCGTCGCTTCATCCCTAACGTGGCCGAGCTTGCTGCCCCGTTGAACGAGCTGCGTAAGAAAGGTGTCCCTTTTGTGTGGGGCCAAGCTCAGCAGACTGCCTTTGATGCTCTCAAGGAGGCTATCATGCAACCTCCTGTCCTGCGTATGCCTGATTTTAGTAGAGAATTTATTCTTCAGACTGATGCCTCCTCCTCCGCCATTGCTGCTGTTCTTTCTCAGGAGTTTGATGGGGTCAGGCAGCCCATCGCTTTTGCTTCGAGGACGTTGTCTCACCAGGAAAGGAAAGCTTCTTCCATCTATGAGTTAGAGTGTCTGGCTGTTGTCTTTGGTACGGACAAGTTTCGGCGTTTCTTGGAACACGCTGAGTTCTTGCTGGAGACTGACAATCAGGCACTATCTTGGCTTCTTGCCCATCCCCGACAGCTCGGGAAAATTGGTCGCTGGGTGGTCAAAATTTCTGCCTTTAAGTTCCGAGTTCAACATCTTAGGGGTACCCAGAATGTCATCGCGGATGCTCTTTCCCGCATGTACCACGAACCCAGTGATCCACCGACTGAGGCTGTTGCTCAGTGTGGTGCTGTTCTTCTGGATTTTCCTCTGGCTTTTGACGACCTACTGTCCCATCAGCAGAAAGATCCCGAGCTGTCAGTCATCTTAGGTGAGCTTCAAGAGGGAGGTGCCCACCCTCCCTATTTTCTGTCCAAAGGGGTACTCTGTTGCCGTCCTCGACAGAGGGGTGAACCCCGTGTAGTGCTGCCTAGTCATCTAGTACCGATGGTCTTTCAGTATTATCACTCTTCTCTTGTGGGCGGTCATCTTGGCATTCATAAGACCATCGCTAAGATTCGTAGGTACTTCATCTGGAAGGGCATGGACCGGGATGTTGCTGGCAGAGTGCGGGCTTGTCACCTGTGCTCTCTCAGCAAGCCTAGTCAGAATGCAAGGTTAGGGTTGTTATCTTCTGAGGTGGCCGAGCGTCCTTTTGAGAAGGTGTTCATCGACTACGTGGGTCCTTTTCCCCGTAGCAAGTCAGGTAGCTCCTACCTACTTGTTTGTGTGGATGCTTTCTCGAAGTTCGTTTGGCTTTTCCCACTTCGGAGTGCCACGGCTAAGCTCACCATCCGTGCTCTCCAGTCCCAACTCTTCCAGCACTTTGGTGTGCCTTCCACTCTTGTGTCCGACAATGGTAGCCAGTTTACTTCACACGAGTTTCGTAGGTTCTGTTTTGGCAATGGTATCAGGCATGTGACTACCTCTCCTTATTACCCACAGCCTTCTCATGCAGAGCGGTTCAACCGCAATCTTCGGTCTGCCCTTATTACCTTCCATGCTGAGAAGCAGAACACCTGGGATGAGAGTCTCTCTTGGCTCCAGCTTGCTTTCAATTCTTCCAAGCATGAGAGTCACAATGCCACTCCCTTCGAGATTCTACATGGCTACCCTCCTAACAACCCTTTGTCCAACTTGTGGAGGTTAGAGGATCTTCTACCTACGCCAGGTGCCACTGACGTAGTGTCCACGTGGCGGGCTGCTCGGCGCAACCTGCTACGTGCTAGAGAGAGAGTGAGGAGGAGGTATGATAAGGGTCGTACTCCTAACCCTTTTCAGGTTGGAGATCTGGTTCTTTGTCAGGCTCACCCGGTCAGTTCGGCCGCGGAACGAAGAGCTGCAAAGTTGTGCTATCGGTGGTCTGGTCCCCACCGCATCGATAGGTTTTTGTCACCGGTGACTGCTCTGCTGGTTGATCCCCAGTCAGGCAGGGTGTTTAGGAAAGCCCATGTGTCCCAGCTTAAGGCTTTCCGGGGAACGGTTGGTTCAGGAGTTGGTGTTCCTGGGGGTTTCTTGGGGCAAAGAGATTGATCACCTCTGCGCCCTAGGTGGCTGTTCTGAGAGAGTCTTCTTTCTCTCTTTTTTCTTGTCGGGCCCGACAGTCAGGGTAGTTTGCTCCCTGTTCGAGGGGTTTCCCCTCTTAGGTTCTCTTGGACGTCCTTGGAACACCACTCTTCGGAGGTCTTCGTCTTCTCTTGGTTCCCTGAGGTACCGAGTTTGCTCCCCTGCCTGGGTGTGTTGAGGTTTGCAGAGGGAGGTTGTACCGGGTCTTGGACCGGTACAGTTTCGTTTTTTTCGTCATTGTCTGCAAGGCTGCCTGAGATTCGCTTTTGCCTTGCGTTTTGCGTACTTTGGTAGCCGTTGGCCCAGTTCCGTTTCGTTCCGTGTTCCTGCAGCTTCGGTCAGGTTGGCCTGTCTTCAGTTGTCTTGTGCTGCCTGCAGAATCTCGTCATGATCGGCTAAGGCATACTAAAACTCCAGGGTCCTTGAGTGGGACTTTCAACCCTCAGCCGGTCGTCCGGGCCATGTTCTACCTTCTGCACTGCTAGCCTGGCCTGAGGACCATGTTGGAGCCTGGAGTCGCCCGTTACCCGCTCTACATCTCTGTGGTATAAGTCTCCTGTCCTCAGGTCAGTGTTTTCCATGTTTTTGTTTCCCGGCGGCTGAGCTGGGGGCTGTTGAAATTTTTACATAAAAAAAAAAAAAAAAAAAAACCAAGAAAAACAGTGAAATATAAGAAAAAAAAGAAGAGAAAAAAAATTTGTGGAACTTTTGTGGCCTAGGCCTAAACTTGAACTGTCATTTTATGCAACACAGCCATTGGGGACTTTATATTTTTTTTTTTATTAAAGAAAGAAAAACTTGAAATACAAGAAGAACTTTTGGGTGTTAATATTTATTTATTTTTATATTTCTTGTTATTAATTAATTAGTTTTATTTGTTGTTATATCTTTTTAGATTTTTATATTTGTTAGGTCCCCATTGTTAAATCATGTTATTATTTATTCATATGTTTAGGCCTAGTGATTGTTATTTATATTTTTTGTTCATTGTAGTATAGATGTCTGGAAGTGCATTTTTACTCGAACGGTACCGTGTTATATTTTCTTTTAAATTATTTAATTTTTTAAACTTTCACCAAAAGGGGATTATTGTTCTTTTGCTTAACTTTTAATTCGGAGCTGCCCAGGGATTCCGGCTTACTCCCTGGCCCGGTGGAATCAAGGGATTCGGGCTAAATTGCTGGTTTAATTGTTGTTTTCCAAAAGTTTTCTAAATTTTCACTTTTAGTTGGGGCTTAATATTTTCTTACGTTTTGGGGTGTCTCAGGCTAAACTGCAGATAGGCCATACACCCTGTAGTTGATTAATTGTTAAATTTTGGTTTTTGTAGAGTTTGTGGTATTTATAGCGTTTGTTATTATTGTGTAGTATCTTGGTAATTTTAGTGTGTTGTTATTTATTTAAGTGAAAATTTATATCGTGGCCTTCTGCCGTTTTTGATTATGTTAATAGTGGTTTTTTGGTAATAAATTTAGTTTTGCTCAGCTGCCGAGTTTTATTTTGACCCTCCAACTGCCACCCGTGATCCCATCGCTCGATTTGTTTTGAGCCATCCCCCAGTGGGCACGCTTCCCAGCTTTGGTGGGGGGATGGGTCTCAATTTGCGAATCCATATTTTTTCATTATTTATTGACCAAGTCATTTTAAATATTATAATATTGCTAATTGGGTTTTCTTTTGATGTTTTGAATACATACCCTAGTTTTAAAAAATAGGTTAAAATAAAAACTTCAAACTAAATATTTCTTATATTTTAGTATATAAAACAAATTAGGGATTTGGAAAGCAATTCATTCCGATGCACAATTTTGTTATTGATCAAATGCAATTTGTTTGGAAAAAATCTGTTTCAAAATAACTATTTAACTTGGATAAGCGTGATTGTGTGTTCAGTTCAAAAATAACATTGTTCTTATGTGATTAAAACCAACATGGCCGACAGCCTCTGCAGATTCTTAAGAGGGCTCTAAACCCCCGCGCTGAGAAGTGTAAAAACTGCTTTGCGCGGTCCAAGATACTGCCCTTATTTACCGTTGTAAAATTATAAATGAAGTATCCATTTAAAGATAGACATTTTTGACTCAAATCGCTTTTTAAAATTTTCGAATTCTCCTTCATTTCGATTTTATTGGTTATTGAAGTTACCCAATATTCAAACTAGTGCCAAAATAAAACTGGAGCTGTTATCGAAATTTTAAAAAGCGATTTTAGTCAGAAATTTATCTAGTTTCAATTTAGTTTTGGTTTTAGATCGATATATTTAAAGCTTCATCCGCAATATAGGACCGCGCAAAAGCCTGCATGGTAATTTACTGCTAAAAAATGCGGTGATTCGTGAGTTCCAAGTGGCGAAAACCCAAACTTCTTAGTCGCGGATGGATTTTACTATTTCATTCATAAAAACCTTTTTTCATTTAACTTCAGTTCATTAAACAAGAAAGATACAAACTGAAGAAAAAGCAGGCTTCCTGAATAAAGGCTTTTCATAGCTCTAATGTAAGAAAAATGTAAAATATATGGAAGGCAGTTGGGTTTTCTTTGTTCACTTGAATAAAAGAAGATCAAACTAATTTAAAAATCAATAATCTACGTAAAAAACCAAACACAGGACAGAAACTGGTCTCAGATGCAAGTCTGAATATGCAGACCCAAATACTGGTAAAATCTAAAGACTGGTTAATTTAACAAAAAAAATTCAGGGTAAGAGACAAACACTGCACTAACTGCTGTCTAGTGTGGGTGTTTTTTTAAATTTCTTTTGTATTTCAACTCCAGAGGCATTTTTTATTGACTATTCAAACGTTGTAACGGGACAACAGTCCGAACCCATCAAACTAAATTTAGTTGGACTTCCTGGGATTTGAACCTGCAACATTCTGCATTGAAGTCAGGAGTGCTAACCATTGCAGGGAAAATTTTAATGTTCTAGCAAATGTTTGACAATGTCGAGGGAGCAAAACTGACGTGGATCACTTGTTTCTCAGCGTTTGTTCCCTCAGTGGTGAGCACCCAGCCTGAGTAGATTGTTAAAAGTGTATATATGAAGCAAGTAGTGAAAAGAAGATTGTTGAGTCACCCAGTTTTGCACATAAGGAAAGAACATATGTGTAGAATGAGGAGGTATGAGACAGAAGATTGTGAGTGACCCAACAGCAGAGGTTTTATGTGTGAGGAGATAATTAAAAGTATGAATGTGCGAAGAATAGTTGAATATAAAGCCATGTGAATGAAGGTTGTTGAGTCACCTATTTGTATGCATAGGTGTGTGGAGTGTATGCATGTGTGTAGAAAGGAGTGTGTAATACATGTACATAGGACAGGTAGGTATATGTGAATCCTCGTGAAAAGAGTGTTGAGGAGTCACCCAGAGATGTGTGTTAGATTGTCTGTGAGGTGAGTAGTTGAATACAAAGCCATATGAAAGAAAAAATGGTAAAATTGTGCATTGTATTGCTGTTTTTTACGTTTCATCAATAAAATTAAATACAAACAATAACGATATTGCTTGTATTACAGCTAATCTTTTGAATATGATGATAAGCACAGTAACCAAGCCGTGGTGGTTCAGTAGCTAAGACTGCAAAGAGCAAGGTGCAAGATCCAAATTCCCAACTAAGCTAACGGTCGATACTTCACTCGTTGAATAAAGTTAATGCTTAGGTCAGCAGGCCCATGTGAACTGGCGAGGGAAGTTTTAAAAAATATAAAAAAAACAGTATTTAACTGTTAAGAGAAGCCCTGACGAAACTTATCCAATGAAATGATTACTGTCAGCGCAGAAATTATATGTACCCGAGTTTGAAGGCTGTTTACTAAAAGGCCTATGTAAAATCCAATCACACCATTGTTTCGTTTCTCTAATTGTACGTTATGACATATGCATTTTAAAACGTTATTATAAGTTTTAGTAATTTTGAGCCTAGTTGGAACAAAAAAGTACCGGAATTTTAACTAGTTTTCACTGTGCATCAATTTTACACTTATTACTAAAAAATATGTTAATGTATCACATTTGTATTTTGATACATGTTTGACAGGAATGTTTTCTGTTTGTTTTATAAATGTTAGAGTTTTAACTTTTCAAGAAAAAAAATTCTTACCGATTTTCTGAAACAACATTTTTTTGGCTTCAAGTGGTCGTAAAATTAATTACTTGATCTTGTTGTAATCCTTATGACATTTATAGTGAAGATACATAATTTTTGTATGTGTAAGTAAATTTAGTAATTTTAAATCAATTTTTATCAATTTAAAATCACAAAAATTGATTTAATTTATTCTGCTGCCAATTTTTTCTGCTTCCCATTTATGATCATTCTATCTTTTATATTGGGGAAGCTACTACTAGTGGATCATTCAAAAGGATAGATGGGCTGAAAACAATAGCTTACTTTCATTGTTTGTTGTCAGCTACCATTTGTTAATTTTAAAAAGCTGTGATGTATAATCTGGATAAAGATCCAAAAGTCATGATATTATTGATTAAATAAACATGGAAAGTGATCTCCTGTTACAAAGCTAAGTCCAATCCATTGAGCCTCACTGATTCTATTTATGCTGGCTAATCCTTTCGTAAAACAGTTCAGGGGTCACTCTGTAACTATGTGATCCATTGTTTGGATAGACTCCTCGCAATTACATAATTTATCTAGTGTCAATCTCCATTTATACTTACAGTAATTGCATCTGCCAACGTTAGTTCGAAACCGATTCAACAGTTTCCACTCCCTACAAAAGAGGATCATCCCACCAACAGGTGGTGTGATGTTGTTCGCGTCTACAGCAACTCTTTAAAGCTGTATGTACACCCTGTTTAGTTCTAAACGAGCATCAAATATGGTAGTTGGACTGTCACGATTTTGTAATGTCTCAACTATGACAGTTATCAAAAACTCTCGAACTCAACACAACAGATACCCACACGGTTTGGCTTATTAGCCTGACGGTTATTCAATCTATGTTTTTGCTATTGTGATTGATCTCTTAAGCCCAAGACTATTGGAGAGAAACTATTTGATTCCTTCTTCAACATAATCACAGATCTGAACATATTTCAGTAGGTATACAAATCCCTACAGAAAGAACCTTAATTCAGACTTGCTGGAATTTTAATAAAGCAGATTGGGAAGCCTCAACCTTGATAATTGAATCAGGTTTACCCCTTTATTTAATAGTAAAAAAACTATGATCTGTTCATAAAGCTATTCCATGGAATAAATATTAATTAAAATTCCATATTATCTCACACAAAAAATGAAGTTTGCATTTACAATCATATAATTTATTAGGGTAAACAAAACAGCCGAATAAGGAGACAGGACTACCAATAAAAATAAATAAGGCATACAAATTCCTTTTACGTCTTATTTGTAATCGTCTTCACACCCTCTTATTTGTCCTGTCTATAATTCCACAGAGGTTTTTTAAGGATTATACGAGTATATCAGGGGGAGCCAAAAGTGTAAATACCTGTAAAACGGGGTTTAACAGCACCAGTGAGTCTGACACAGCTGACTCTCTGCTTTCTCTCTTTTTACAATTAGAAGGGAGGAATGGATGGACACTACTGAAAAACTCAGCTTTGCTATAGTAGTTGATAAGTTTGGTCCAGTAATAGCTTGTTGCTTCATTCAAATCCTGGTGCATTAGCAAAACATAAAATTACTTTTTCAAAGTCTTGTTCAAAGTCAACAAGTCAAAGTCAAGCTTGCCACAGACAACAGCCAACAGTTAAATGAAATGAACAATAGTTGTCAAGCACCGTTGTCTGTATAAAGAGCATTTGAAATTGAGGAGTTAGAAACAGCCATCACTGCTTAACTCCTTGAGAAGGCTCCTGGATTTGATGTCCGACCATAATTTATTAAATACGCTACAAACCAAGTGAAAAATTAACTTATCTTCGTTTTTGATAAAATAAGGCAATTAGAGAATTGTCAATGTAAAAATCTGTTGAAAGGATTTCCATGATTGGTAAATTTGTTGGTGTTTTGAAGAAACAAACAACTTTTTGACAGCTATAAAATTCCTATCCACTTCAGGAGTTGATACTGACTACCTTACAAAACCTTTAAAACTATTTTTTTTCTTCTAAATTAACCCATATCAATGTAAGAGCTTAAGGGTGTTCAATCAAAAATTATTTTTGAAATTTTTTTGAATAAAATTGTTTGTCTTGTAATAATTGTTTAAATATGGCTACCCAAAGTGGCTTATTTGACCTTTCTTGGTTCCTAACTCATTAACAAATCGTGCGATGTTTTATTCAAATTTTGAGAATATAGTGGACAAAATGGTACTAACCGACCTAGAGTAAGTTAAAACTAATAATAAAAAGAATATATTTTTAAGTGTAACCAATTATTATTTTATAGTTGACATCAGTACGAATTTCGAGTTGAAATTTGTACAATTATCTTTGGCCGAAAAAGTACATTTGTATAATATACTGTTATTATAAATAAAATTTTTACTGATAAAGTTTATAATAAATTATGGAGTTATTCCTGATTGTGCTTTGGACATGCAGCAAGAGTACTCTCCCATACCCCCAGCAAGGTATGTACTTTGGAACACTGGCGGCGAAATATTGAACTAAACTCCATCCAGCACCGAACTGAGCCGGTCGGACAGACACAGTTATGCAACTACATGCTTATTGATTATGATGTACTATTAAGAAAGAGTGATGGTTGCTGGTGTGTAAATTGTCCATGTTTCTTTTCGTAAGTTGGCAGCTTAATGTTTTGAGTTTTCTGGGACGAGTGCTCAATATACGAGGGCTGTTTGGAAAATAACCTCCGTTTGCTCACTGTGTGGGAAGTAGAGGGGGCAGGGCCGCCATCTTGTGCTGGCGTACACGGCAGGTCAGTGGGCGTCCAGCCGTATTAGAGTGAAGGTTGTCTTAGCACTAGTTTCTTTTCAGTTGCTTTTCGAAATAGTGCTGCAATGAAAATTTCCGCGAAGTGTGAAGTTTGTTTTATCCTTCAATGTTTCGTAGCTAATCAGTATTCGGCAGCAGCAACTCATAGAGAACTTTGCGTTGTGTATGGGTCAAATGTAATTTTTTTTATTTTATTTTATTGCGTAGTAACAATTTTTAACATGTCATGCAATCATCAATATTATATACATAAATATTTAAAATGTGTTAAAAATTCTAAAACTAAACAACAAATGGTCATTCACCCCACATTCATATACATATTACTAACATTCATACAGCCACAATCATACTGCCTTCCTGTCCTGCAGTTTAATCATCCCAGCGACTCATCATGAACTCATCCACAGAATAGAAAGCTTTAGCCATCAAGAGGTGTCTGTCGAGTTTTATATTGACTTTGGTTGTTAATTGAAAATTCTTCAGGGAGCACGTTGATTAGTCTGACACCAACCTGATGTGGCTGTGGTCTGATAGTGCCAATCTGTGTTGCTGTGTTCGGAGGTTGTCCCTGCCTCTAGTGTAGTATTGGTGAACATTCCTGCCACGAATTAAGGAAGCACGTGATCTGCAGTATAGTATCACCTCATACATATAAAGGCAAGGTAAGGTCAGTAATTTTAATTCCCTAAAAGAATTCCGGCACGACTCTCTGTGGTTCAACTTAGCTATTATTCTAACAGCCTTTTTTTGAAGTTTAAAAACCCTTTCAATTTTGCTTTTTGCAAAACCTCCCCAAAGTCTCACTCCGTATTCCAGATGTGAATACACCATGCCATAATAGGCCATTAATAAGACACTAGGGGAACAGAACTTTGCAAGATTGCGCAACTTTACCACAAACGTGGTCAATATGATCGTCCCAAGTCAGTCCTCTATCAAGGAACATTCCAAGGAATTTTGTGGAATTTACCATCTCTAAAAGAGTGTCATCCACTAAGACATGGGGTTGAGATTGGAGCTCCTGCTGTCGCAGGCAAAAACTCATTATGTTGGATTTGGTTTTATTTGATTTTAGATTCAGTTCACTGAAATGTTGGATGCAAGAATTCAGCTCTATAAAAGCTGTTATTTCTAATTCTTTGGATGTCTTTCCTTTAATACAGAGAGTCGTATCATCGGCATATTGAATCAGTTCTCCATTCTGAATCACTGTGTTCAATCTGCACACATAGATTTAAAAAAGAAGTAGTCCGAGGATAGATCCCTGTGGGACTCCATGAACCATTCTATTTTTATTTGAAGTTATATTTGAGATTTGTACACACTGGTGTCGATCTTTAAGATACGAAGTGAGCCAACTTTGTGGTAAACCTCTCACTCCAGATTTTTCTAAAAGGTGCAGTGTCTCATGGTGCACACAAATGCTTTCAAGAGGTCAAGAAAAATACTAAGCACTTGATCTTTACTCTCTAATGAGAGCAGGAGTTGTTTGAGAATGGATTCGTGCGTTTAAAAGTGGCAGAACAAAATAAATGCAAAAATTTGTGACACCAATGCTTCACTATCTCAGAACTTTCAAAAGAATTTCCATTAATTTCCAGGACTATTTTGTATGGGGTAGTATCTGACAGGTTAGGCTGCCGAAAGTTTTGTGCTAGGTAGGTACCGAAAATTCTTTCAGAAAACCACAAAACTCGAATGACAGAATGCACTTCACACTTTGCGGTAATTTTTATTGTAACACTCATTTCGACAAGCGACTGAAAACAAACTAGCACTAGGACAACCTTCAGTCTAATATGGCTGGATGCCTACTGACCTGCCGTGCGCACCAGCAAAAGATGGCTGCCTTACACCTTCTACTTCCCCCACAGTGAACAAACGGAGGTTACTTTCCGAACAACCCTAGTAGAAGATGAGATAAACGATTATGGCAGTTGACAAGTTTTTAATGGCCTTAGGGTGCATGGAAGCAGCTAACTATGGTTTACAACTAGATATCACATATATTTGCCAAGAGCCATTATTAATCCATTTAAGATGGAAGACGGGCATTGCACACAATTGTTTTTAGCATTATTTAAATAGTCAATAAATGTATCAAACAATGAGTTAAAATGGTTGAAAGCCAAAGCTTACCTGTTTATGAGAAGTACTAGTGCAAAAACAAGAACTATAGCCGTATACTAAAAACTCACCTGAAAGCCTGGGTTTGAATTCCATTCGAAGTGCAAAAGATGACGGTTGCAATTTCATTAGTACTGTTATTCAACAGGTGTTAGCTCCAATACGAGTTTCAGTCTCGTGGTTAGAGACTGGTGTAGCGACATGACAGAATGGTTGGAGGGTACGGTATTAATGTATTTTATATAAGTATATTGGAGAGATAGGACATAAGCAAACTTACCTAAGAAGACAAGTTCACTAACACCAGAGTAGTAGTAACATACACAAAAGAATCACATAATCACACGAATATTCAGTACCAATGGCACTTTCTTCAGGTGAGTAGAGAGCTAAGGTAAGTTTGCTGATGTCCTATCTCTCCAATATACTAATTCCTGGCCTAGTGCCCTTTAACCTAACCTAAAATTGTATTTTATATAAGTACTACAAAGTCAACAGCATCAGTAACTGCACCAGTTTTGCTAATCTTTAGCTTGAAATTGACTTTAGCTTGAAGTCAGTCACCAATGGGTTAAGACAGTTTGAGTTGAACTTACTTCATACAGTAGAGGTAGTAGTGCCATGCACAGTAAGATAATGTAAAAAGAAAATTTAAAAAGGCTGAATACATGGCAACTAATTATTTATATACTCATAGTGAATAGTTGTCTGTTCAACAGTTCTAGTTTCTTGATGGTAGAAATACAAAAATCTAAATAAGCCAAACTTTTCCATTTGCCTCACTTTTCTGCTTTAGACTACTGGATGTAATAATAATGAACACAAAAACCTTATTAAGACAATTTCCCCCATTGTGAAAATAAGGTTTATTTCTCAAAAATAAAATAAAGATGTTAAGATAGCAAGAAAAAATGCCTTATTTGTAGAAAAGTATTTATTGATAACTTATACACAAGTTTGATATAAAGTACAGTATAATGTAAAATCACAATCTTGAGATAAAGAAACTTAAGTACAATAATTACTTTATTAAAACTAATTGATACATCTACAGCTCTAACTTAGACACAAATGTTACACAAGTTTTGATTTGATACACAATCAGCCAAGGAGTGGTCAGACTCTGGCAGCGACCATGATAGCAGCCACTAGGGGCAGAACGGAGTTCTGCAGCACACCCGCACTGTTTCCAGTACACTCAGCCAGTTTCGTTCCCTTCATCTTACTGCACAATGTTTTCCTGAAGTTGCTCATTGCCTCTGTATTTTCTTTGGCATCAAATTTCTAACAACAAAATTTTAAATTTTAGTTAGGTTAGTTCATTATGTTCAGGTCATTAGATTCAAGAAGAACCCTGAAGAAGGTGGATAAGCCCATCAAACCATCAACATACACTGGGAGAGAAGCTTGGTGAGTAGTCCAAGAAATGGTAAGTTAGATATAGGCGTGAATAAAAGGAAATATTGAATAGTTAGAAAGCTAAAGCCCCATTTCTATTACTACGAATTCATCTCTTGACTTGTTACACAATAAGTGACAGGACAAATTACCATATTCAAAATAGTCTGTGACATCATGGGACAAGTAAAAAGGACAACATTTGCTGCAACTTGTGCCACAGGCAACAGAAACAGGATGCAACACGTGCCCAAAACATGCACATGCGCAGTGAGCCTTTAAACCTTTGCACTCGAGAGGGCTCTTTAAGAAATGTCCTCTGTTCGTATGGCCACTGTGAGTGGTCACAGCCATTTCTGTGACAGCTCGTAATTTTTGTTGTTGTAAATGTCCTTACAAATCTCAAGGCCACTGTGAGTGGCCAGCGTGAAAATCGGCGAACACTTGCACGGCCACAATCAGTGGCCACGATTCAGTTCTTTGTTTAGTATATCTTTTTCAATATTATTCCTCTGTAAGGAGGTGTAACCTGTTGAGAAACTTTTAAACTAAGAGTCTGCCAGTTTCACTCTATTTTAGCCATTTGTTATGTTCCATAGATCTAACCTCTCTGCTTCACTGCTTGCAAGCCGCTATGTAGTGTTTGTGATCAGTTGTCAAAGTAATAAAATAGCCATACATTATTCAAAATTTATTATTATTTATGTAATAGTGTTTTGATTGCAGTTACGTTAGCATTTAATATTTAGTGAATATGGAGGGAAATGATGACTTACGATCAGATAATATCCGAGACTTACTGGAAACAAACTCACAAATATTCTTCCAGTTCTCTTAAACTAATATTGTGGTACAACCTAGTTTTAGAGTTATCATTAAAATAAAGTTCTGTAAATTACATGGGCTTTTAAATGTCTATTTTGCCATATCAGCAGAGTGTCAACAAAACAATTCTGACCCAGTGACAACTGGCAGACAACATGGCTGACGCCACAGAATATAGACAGATACAGAAGCCCCACGGTATAGGAAATAATGAAACGGGCAGTTCGTGGTATTTCTCAAAATGAAGGCGTTGAGACGGTCGCTAACTGGCGCGGCGTTGCCAGATCATAGTGCGGGATTCCCGTTTTCCCACAGTGGAGGGAGGAATACAGAATGGACAGACGAAACTCCAACCGACAGTCAGACAGGGCACTGAGGGCAAGGCCCGGAATAGGCATACCCCCGCTTACGTTCACTGAGTTGCATTTACTCCGCGTATTTTGACCCTATACATCCTCTTGTTTGAATTTTAGCCAAATTCTTCTAATACATAAGTTATACGTTGAGCAAATGAAAACTATTTTATGCACTTCTTAATAAAGGGTATTCTTAATAAACAAGTTTATGAAACATTTATGATAATTTATCAAATTAAATTATGAAACAATTAATTGTTTAAGGAAGATAAAATAACGATGGATGATAAGAAAACCAAAATATTTATTCTGCAGTTAGCTTGGGCATTGTCAGTGATATTACACCACGAGGAACTATAAAATATAACATAATTTAGACATACATACTATACAGAATTTATTCACCACAATTTCTCGATACATCCCTCTCATAAGCTTATTATTTTTATTAATTTTTATTAGGGCTTACTATTTTTAAACCTTTCAATAGCCGCCAAATTGATTGATTTTTTTACTTATTTTATACCGACTGAATATCATCAATATTTATAGATACTATATACTGTACCTGAGCGAATACAGAGACAAGCAAATTGTATTGATGGCACATGCTTATAAGGATCCTTGAAACATATAATTAGAAGTTATACTTTTAACTATCGATACATTTATGAACTATTTACATTAATAAACATTTGATTAAACCCAAAAACAAAACACAAATTGTTACATAAATACGCCCTAAAAGTGTTATACAATACAAAATAAATACTGTAAACACATAGTAAACATATAGACTATTTTAAAAATTATATCTTATCACGAAAATTTCTCATATCTCGATCTTTCATAACCACATTATTTTTATTCATCTTACTCAACCCTCTATTTTCTACGTCCCTTTTCACATTTTTAAACCTTTCAATTTGGCCAATTTAATAGGGCGCTTATTACTGCTTGTAGATAATTTAAAGTGGACAGATTAAGAGACAAAAAAGGAATATTGGTGACACAGTTAAAAGACTGATTTATATCCAAGTCTTTAGAACAGATAAAAGTCTTAAACACAATTACTAAGAGAATTTAAATTATCAAATTATGAATGGAAAAATAACCATACAAATTAGTTACTTCACAAGACAATTTGTTCGTCATGACATTCGAATGACCGCTACTCTGTAAAGGATAATTCTTTCCAAGTCCAGTTTGCGACAATTAATTCTCTTAAATAGACCTTTCATTGAATACCAAACTTGGCTTAGATTTAAGATGTTCGTTCAACTCCTCACAGGCCGTACCAGTGAAAGGATGAAAAGTCACTAATGGTATGAAAAAGTAGGTTTTTGTGACCAAGATGATGTGCAAGATTTCACTTTTATATGTTAAGTCATATAAAAGCTGTGACAGCGTTTCTATATTTTTTTCACCTTGTATGTACATATTGCCGACGTTTCAAGTGCATTGCAGTTTCATCTTCAGGGCAACACACTCTGTTACTAGATCCACAGAGTATATGTAATGTACCTGGTGATGAGTATGTCACCCTGAAGATGAGAGCTGCAATGCACTCGAAACGTCGGCAACATCTAATTAGTGTACATAGCAATCAGACACGGTCCTACCCGGATTATGATAATGTAAATAGTTTGGTCTAACGTGGAGTTTATATCAAACTGGTTTCACTTATTCATTTTAACGATTAGTCACCAAATACGAATGTGGGTATACTTTTGCTGCAGGAAATGTATCGCATAGATTAGTGAAGTAAGGTGTGTGAATGGTGTGCGACTGCAGCATTCGTCACATTCACTCCGTGAACGCTGATAGCGCTACCATAAGGTTGAAGACGGGCTTTGCTAAACACTTTAACATTTTAATTTAGTATTTTTCAGTTTACTCATGGCATTTTTACAGTTTTAGACAATAGAAGATAATTGGCAATGCGGGGACAAGACGCAGAAGACGTTTGATTATTTTTTTTAACACATGGCACAAATGGCTCGAGGAAAATAATCTAGGCCTAAATGATGTGTATTATTTAAAAAATTTCTTTCACTTACCACAGTTCTCCACGTACACTTGTGATAGGTGTTTTAGGAACCTTAACATCCGCAGTGATTCTATTTGTATAAATTTTTATACTTCCTCTAACACAAACTGTCGTAGTCTTTCTTTTTCTCTATTAAAACACTAAGTTATAACAAGACACAATGATAAAATAACCGAAAACAAACCAATTTTATTCAGAAACTAGGAGACACCCCTGCCCGCTTCGCATGCCAACCCCGTCGTCACTCGCTGTGTTCGTGAGATATGGGTCACCTGCGGCCTCATGGGGGAGCTCGGCCTTCGGCCACGCCAAGACGCTCTGCTACAGGCCTCGCGGGGGAAGGTTCGGCTTGCGGTCTCACCAAGACACTCTGCTACAGTCCCATTTGAGGAACTCGGCCTGCGGCCTCGCCAAGACGCTCTTCTACAGGCAATTATGGAACTCGGCCTACGGCCTCGCGGGGGAAAGTTCGGCTTGCGGCCTCACCAAGATACTGCTACAGTCCATTTGTGGATCTCGGCATGTCGCCTCGTGAGAAAGATCGGCCCTCTGCCTCGTCAGGATTTTTAACCAGTATGACCATTAATTTTGGTTTTTGGGGCAGCGGAACCCCTAAACATAGACTTTTCTCAAATCTGATGGTAAATTAGTATTTAAGAGAAAAATACTTTTATTTTGATACCCCACTTGAGTGTATTAGTTTGACATTAGTACTCAATTTTGGGTTTTGGAGCTTCTTTTTATTCGGGGGGGGGGGGGGGGGGGGCAGAACCCTTAAACGTTGTCTCTTCCAAGTTGTAAAGGTAAAATGTAATTTTTGAGATAAATAGCTATAGTTTGATGCTCCACTTGTAAGTTTTATTTTTGTACTACCCTTTTACTGGTTTTAGGAGTTTTTTGTTTTGTTAGGAGCATTTACCCCTTAATATTTATCCTGTTCAAAATCTGATATTGTATTTAGTTTCAGGAGAGAAATGGCTTTAAATTGATACATCACTTGAGTAGATTAGATCAGTTTTTAAATTTTTCATTTTTAAAATTTTCAGTTTTTGAGCCCCCGATACCACAAATTTTTGAGTTACTAAGCTGAAATTCATATATAAGGTGCGCGTTTGTTACACGTGTAGAACTGTGAATGTTTGGACATTTTACTAAAGATTTTCTTCAACTTAGGTAATAAAAATTAATTACTTTTTAGTGATTTTTCCATTGGGGAAGTTTTGGGGTAAAAATGCCGCCATCTTGTTTATGAGTGAAAAATGTAAACTTTTGTGAATTTTTCTGGAGGTTTCAGACAGAGAGCTTCAATTCAAGTATACCCGGGTAAGACGCCGGGAAATGCCTCAACATTTATGTCAGTGAGTCAGTCAGTCACTACATCGAGCTTTATAGTAAATAAATAAATAAATAAATAAGTATTTTATTGCATAAAAACAATTATTACAATTGTATCGCAATCGTCATAACGTGCTTACTGTTTAAACTAATATTTAGTCCTAAGTCTAATTTAAAATATCAATGAATAGTATATAACATTCCACTCACTCATTCAAACATACAATCAAACATGCAAACAATTCATACATTCAATCACAATTCAAAAACAATTCAATCACACAGGCCGACATTTAGGAAATTATGCGGTCTCCCAGCTATAGGCCATAAACTCGTCCACACTGTAGAAGGCTTGTGCCAAGAGGATGGACTTAAGACGAGTTTTGAATGCCTTCGGCATTGTGGCATTTTTAATTGAATCTGGCAGACTGTTGACGAATTTAGCTCCTGCCTGTGAGGGCAGTCGCTCAAACGCTGCCGTTCTGTGTTTCACAGTTCGGTAGGTTTCCCTGCCTCTAGTTTGATAGGAATGGAAGTTGGACCCTCGTATGTGAGTACATTTTGTCATGAAAAACACTGATGCTTCTAAAATATAGAGGCAGGGCAAAGTCAACAGTTGTAACTTTTTGAATGTTGGTTTGCACGACTCTCTCCAGTGTGATTTTGCTATTATTCTGATTGCTTTCTTCTGGAGCTTGAAGATTCGGGAGAAGTGTGTGTCAGTACACCCACCCCACAGAGCTACTCCGTAAGAGATGTGTGGGTAGATGATACCATAGTAAGCCGTCATCAGTACCTGAGTTTGGCAGTACTTGGATAGCTGCCTCAAAACAAAAATGCCTGAGGATAGCTTTGCACACACATTGTCGACGTGATTACCCCAAGTCAACCCTCGATCGAGGTGTATACCAAGGAATTTTGTCACGTCGACTTCCTCGATCTCAGTGTCACCCACCATGATTGTTGGGCTTTCATCTGATTCGGATTGTCGCAATGAAAATTGAATGAATGTTGATTTTGTTGGGTTTGTTTTGAGATTGAGTTCATTGAAATGCTGTATTGAGCCATTCAGCTCAGTATACGCTGTCATTTCAATTTCTTCTTTTGATGATGCTCCAAAACAGAGAGTCGTGTCATCTGCATACTGGACGAGCCGTCCATATTGCAGTGATGAACCAACATCATTAACGTAGATCAAGAAGAGCAGAGGACTTAGAATAGAGCCTTGAGGGACCCCATAGCTCAGTCCCTCCTCTCCTGAACATACGTTTGAAATTTTGACGGTTTGAGTGCGATTACTGAGGTACGATTTCAACCACTGGAGTGATATTCCTCGAACCCCGTAATGTTCTAGTTTGTGTAAGAGGGTGCCATGATCAACACAGTCGAAAGCCTTTGATAAGTCTAAGAATACACTGAGTGTACTCTTTCGACTTTCGATGCCCTCTAATACCATATCTACTAAACGCACGACCGCGTCTATTGTAGATTTTCCAGTTCTGAACCCAAATTGGTTTTTTGAAAGAAGATTATTTTTTTCCAGGAATGATAAGATTCTCGAGAAAAAAGCTTTCTCGAAGACCTTGCTAAAGACAGGCAGAATTGAAACAGGGCGGTAATTTTGAATTGAAAAAGGGTCGCCTTTTTTGAAAATTGGTGTGATTTTTGCTGTTTTTAAGAGGGAGGGAAAAGTTCCAGTTTGAAAAGAGAGATTGATGAGATGTTCAAGTGGGCCCAGAAGGTGCTCAGAGCACTGTTTGAGCAGCCACGTTGATACGTGGTTTAAGTCATTTGACTTTTTTGTTGCAAGCTCTCTTATCAATCTAGCAATCTCCTCCTTAGTGACTGGGGCTAGGGATAAAGAACTCACTGGCCCCTGAAAAGGTGGTGGTGGTGTATGATGCTGTTGATGACAAAGACCCTGGTCAGCACCAACCGAGGAAAAGAATCTGTTAAACGCCTCAGCGACTTTGAAAGGATCTTTTATTTGATTGTTTTCAATGGTGAGTTCGATTTGTTTGTGAGTCGATGGGTTTTTACTGTTGATTATGGCCCAAGCAGTTTTTGATACGTTTTTTGTCGTGAGCAGTGCTTTTGATACGTCATAAGCCTTAGCAGCCTTTATGACCTTTTTGTAAATTCTTTTGTAATTTTGAAAAAATTGTTTGTCTGCTAAATTGTTCGAGTGCTTGTTGATTTCAGAGAGAAGTTTTAGCCTTTCTCTCGAGACAAGAATGCCTTTAGTAATCCACTTGCACTTCATTTTCCTCGGTTTTTGGGTTGATGTTTTCAGGGGACAGCTTACGTTCAGATGGAAGTTAAAGCAATCTTGAAATGATTTGAATTGAATTTCTACGGGATCTTCGAGATTGAAAAACCCCCAACTCTCTTTAGATAATAGGGAATTAAGTAGGGTAATGTTTGTGGGCCTCGTGATTCTAATGGTTTTTTTAATGTTCTGATCCCGCTGTGGTTCAGAACCTCTGATAATGGCTTGTTGGCCGTAGTGGTCTGAGATCGCTGTGTTAATCACAGACACCCTCACTTCTGTCATGTTTGTGATTATATTGTCAATTGCTGTCGATGAGATATCCGTCACCCTAGTTGGTGACTCAATTGACCACAAAAGGTTAAACGACCTTAAAAGGTCTCCGAACCTTTTTGTTGTGGGACTTTCAACATCCAGCACGTTGATGTTAAAATCGCCCATTATGATTGACGCCTAGTATATAGATTGACTGAGTTTTATTCAGATTTTTTTTTTTTAGACGGAAAGGATGCAGGAAGTAGATGACCACGTGATGGGCGCGCGTTCTTTGAACTTTGCCTCAAATATTATTTTCCATCTAGTTTGAAGGAAACAGTGTTCGTTCTAACATATGAGACGCCGACACAACGTTGAGCGTATTTTAAGGCGAATATGAACGATGATATGAGTGTAGTCTGGTTACTAACTGAGTTTAACTGTTCCTCAGAAAGTGCAATTTATTAATAGCCCAACAGCCAGGGCAACTATCGGACCTGGAGCTTTCCGTAAAATCCGAACCACGTAGTGTTGGTCTGATTTTCAGCTAACATACAAGTCTGACACTCAGTTCTCTTCCCTACACAACATCCGAACCTTGACTACCATCCAACATGAACACCCCATACGTCTCTAGTAGTGTCCACGTCGATGGCAACATTGTGCGGACGCCGTATCGGTATTAAGAGGACCGAGCATGGAACCTATCGCCTTTAAACATTTTTTACATTTTTTACCCATTTAAAACTGTAAAAAATAATAGTAATAATCCAAAACCTAATTTTTTCTTAAACTAGGAGATACCACAGCACGCTAAGTGTGCAAAACCCCGTTACTGGCTACGCTCATTTCGCTCACTCGTGTAATTTTGTTATTTTTCTTCGTATTACATGCTTAACATTGTTTCAATACACTGTTTAAAAATAACCTCTTATGTCAAGTGTGCAACAGTGTCAACGGTGCACGTCATAAGCTTTCTCAATGTTAGGGTAACAATGATTTGCTAGTATTGAGATAATATTATCTGCCTTAATTTAGCTTTTTGAGAAAAACTGTTGACAAATCCCCTCTTAGTATATGTCTATAGCCTATAATGAATGTTTACAGCAAATTTCGTGGTCTTATGATTTTTGAGAATTTGTGATTAGTCAGTGTTGTTTGGCTTTAATAATACTTATAGAAATCATCTCCCTAGCCACGATAAAATTGGAAAACATTTGTTCTTTGTAATAGGATTATTTATGTTTTATATTTATCTAATTTTCAGTTAGTCATGTTTTGAGCGAAAATAGCACCCTACTGATGAATACATGAAGAAACGTTTAAAATAATGTATTTTTTAAATAGTTGATTAAGCTACGTGTATGGAATTTTAGTCTGACAACGCCAATAAAATAATAAAGTATACAAGATAATTTTACTAACATTTATGTAGACTATTATTTACAAATTTGCAAGTATTTATTATTATTATTACTATCTTAAATACATGCATGATAGTACGCTTTTAGACTTACTTTATTCATTTACACGGGCCTTTACACAGGCAAAATATTTTTCCATAAGTTTTATTTACTTATTTTTACTCGTGTGTACAAAATCTAGGTCTCACCAAGTTATGCAAAATTTGTCGGTGAAGACCTATAGTAAACAAGAGAAACAAACACGTATTATAGGAAAGAATACCTGATTATTTTAATTTTTTTCTAGTAATTAATAAGATTGGGCGGTTTAGGGCAGGCACCGAATCAAACAAACAATAATTGTCGATAAAAAATGTTAATATGAACATTACGTTTTAACAGTAAAAGATGTACAGTAATATTAAACTCCGCATATGCATCATTGTTGGACTGCTCATGCCATACACGCGGGACTGTTGCAGTTGACTAGCCTGAGAGACCGAGACGATGATGCGTAGCGAGGGATTTCTCCCTGGCCGGCTGGGCCGGCCGGCCAGCCACAGTTTGGCAACCGCGCTTGGCCGGTTTTTACCTCTAGCGCCGCGTATGATCTGGCCGGTGAGTTAAGCGATCTCGCGTTTCAAAATTTAGCATTGCGTGGGGCTTCTGTATCTGTCTATATTCTGTGCTGACGCTTAGCGCAAGATGGTGGTGCGGCCACTCACTGCAGCTGTGCGACATGGGAGGGTAGTTCAAAAGGAAATTAATAGGAGTTGTCTAGGAGTGGCAACTGGCCGCTACCAATGGCCTTTTGGGTGCAAAGGGTTAATAAATTTTTTTCTTCTGACTGTAAAGCACACAGTGTAAACACCTGTTCAAGAATGTTGCACATGCAGTAAGAAATAGAAAAACAGTACACCAATTTAGCGGCACTTGTGTCCGGTAGTATTAAGCGACTTAGGCCTATTATGGCTCAATCTCAATTTTAACCCGTGAGAACACGCCTGGCCAAAACTTGAGTGGTAGCACGCAAGTGAGCGCTCACCCGCCCACCCATACACGTACAGTGGTAATTTCCCACCCACCCACACATACACGTACAGTGGTAATTTCCCACCCGCCCACCCATACACGTACAGTGGTAATTTCCCACCCGCCCACCTATACACGTACAGTGGTAATTACATGCTCACCCTGACATGATTGAACAAATAGATCATGTCTCATGTAGTTATTATATTTATTTTTAGTTATAAATTTGTAATACTTCTTGTTAAACATTTTGGTCAGTAAATAAAACATATTTTGGTAAAAACAAATATATATTTACAAATTTAATGTACATATAAAATGAGAAACTAAAAATGTTAGTAGTTGTAGTATGTTTCAATTTCATTAGATAAAATAGTATAAATTAATAAAAATTGACAAATATATACTTGTAAAATTGCAAATATAGTATGTACCTCTTAGAATAGTTCTTATTTAGTCCTCATATTCACTGTCATCAGAGCCATTTCCTCTGCCATTACAAGCCGTACAAATGCTTATGACATGTTCTCCAAAAATGGGCGCAGCACATCTTGTACATCTTATTTTGGTCTTCCTATTTTTTTTTCTTTGGACAGTATGCACACTTCTGTCTGTCTGCGTCCGGTTGCTGCTGTCTTTCTTTTTGTACCCCAAACTCCGATTTGATAAGGTTTCTAATTTCAGGTTTAAGCTTGATGTTTTTAAGTCTTGCAGAAAGATGATTTTTCACAAGGTTTTTTGAAAGCGGTTTCAAAAACACGCAATGTGACACATTGACACCAGTATTGATTTTGTATACTATTTGGGCATTTATTGCTGCAATATCTAAAAGCGTATAAAACACTGTCAGCGGCCATCTGATGGAAATTCTTCCTACTGAATAGAGGCTTTTCTTCTGGTCCACAACGTCCACTCCTCCCTTTGTGGCGTTATAATATGTTATGATTTCAGGCTTAGTACTGTCCCCTGAAGCTGGATCGATATCATCACCTTTATGCATTGTTGAAACCAATATAACATAATCTGTTGCGTTTCGGTACGTAACTTACCAATGTACAATTTTCAGCATACAAAAACATGCTACTTTTTTCGGGCATCTTTTTAGTTTTAGTCAATATTGTAGGAATTTCCTTTTTATTTTTCCTTACTGTGGCCACAATTGTTGTTCGATGGTTCATCAGCAGGTCTCTAGCTAGTGTAATCGATGAAAACCAATTATCGTATGTGATATTTCGACCTGTGTTTTCAATCGGTTTTATCATTCTCTTTACTACTGAAGATGGTGTATTATCAAGCATAAATGGACCCTCTGGCTGTTTTCTAGCATAAATCTCCATGTTGAGTGTAAAAAAAGATTTTGAGTCAACTAAAGAAAATATTTTTATGCCGTACTTGTTTGGCTTACTAGGTATGTATTGCTTGAAGGGACATCTTCCAAAGAAACCTTCAATCATTTCATCGATTGTACAGTTGTATCCAGGTTTGTAAGATTGCATACAAATCTGGACAAACTCATCAAACAGCTCTCTTATAGGTGCTAGTTTATCTGTTCTTTTTCTTTCTAGCTTTGTATCAATGTCGTCAAATCTCAAGGATCGTAATAGGGTTTTGAACCTATTTATACACATTGTCATTCTAAAGCAGTTAGGTGTAGTTATATCTTTTTTCCATAGGTCTTGAAGGTTTACATGGGACGATTTCAGAACTCCGCTAAGGTATAATAATCCAATGAAAGATAACATTTCATCTAGATTCGTCTCTTTGCAATCTCTTGCTCTACTGTATTTTGGTCTCAATTTTTCCAGATATTTATTGGTATTTGTAACGATGCTTTGTATTGTTTCATCACTAAAAAACAGTTTCCAAGCTTCAAGGGGAGACTGACAGTTCCGAGCTTCGCCCTGTAAACCAGATCTTTCGGTTACAATATTTTGATGCCTTGTACCTACCTAGAGCCGTGTTGAGGAGTGTGCAAGAACCGTTTAGTTATGTTATCTTTTCCCAAAACAAAAGGCTGGTTGTCCATAGAACGAAATTGAATTTGTTTTTCTTCATCTGCCTCTTGTTCAGATTCTTTGTCATGCTCACTCATCTCTTCCACACTAGCATCATCACAATCACTATTACTTCCCAGTGACAAATCCCCTTCATCACAGTCATTTTCATTCAGCCACATTTCAATATCCACATCCATGATAACAAAGTTGTCTATTTACAGATAAAGTTATAAAAATCAAAGACAGAACATTAATTTTAAATAAAAATATATACAAAACACAATACATGTACAAAATAACACAATTGCAAAGTTACAAAAAGAACAAACAAATAAAACTGCAAATATAAACCATAATAAAAGGCATATAAAATACTTGCTGAACACACGCACCTGAGCGCAGCGCTCACCATACTGAACAATGTAAGGTTAGATGTCCGGAACTGAGGCGTAAGGCAGTGGAATTTAGTGGTGGGGAGGATGGAACGACTGAACAACAGTTCCTTGAAAGGTACACTCTGTTTTAGAATCCAAACTCAAGCCAAACCCTAGTAGGCCTACAGTCAAAATAACTACAATGGGTGAGCGCTCCGCTCAGTTGCGTGTTCTCACGGGTTAAATTCATCCATTTGATATTATTAAGAACTTGACAAAGTTAAGAAATTATTTCATTTCTTATTCTACACATTTCAACACGAATTTGATGTAAATCTGCAGTAATTTCAGTTCATTGCTGCAGTCATTACTGTACAAAATTATGGAGATTTTCCTTAAAATACGCTTCCATACATTATGCATTTGTTTCATAAACGATAATAAAAAGAAATAATACTATTACAATGGTTTATAACTCAGTATAACTTGAATTATATCAGCTGTTTTTATTGAAAGTAAAATTTAAAAATAGACGTTTTTAGAATTTTGGTTTTTACATTTTGATTTATTCAATACAAGGATTAGAGTTGGTAATGTATTTTTTGTAATTTTCTAATTACAATAGAACAATAGATTAACATCAAGCATGTCTTATACAGTAGTGGGAATCAGGATCTGTTGCACAAGTGATGTCCACATACCATTTACTGTGGGTTTAGGTATACAGCTGAGTCAAGTTGATTGAAAGTACATAACAGCTAATTGATGGTTTAAATTAAGCCAAGAGAAATACTACGTAATATAGTACGCCTGGTTTATTATTATAAACAAAGTTGTATTTTTAACAAATAACTTTTTTTATTAACAAATGAAAAATTAATTTAGTTTCCCTAAATAATTTTGCAATAAAAGGATGATTTAGAGAAAATAAATAAATGTTTCATGCATCAAAAGATTTTATTAAATACTCAGATGTAATTTTTTTAATAATCACAAAATTCTAAGAAATAATATTAACATATCACTTGTTATTTCTTCCTAGTCAAGTGAAGGAATGGCGGCTCACCTACCTACATTGGTATTGAGTGTTTTATGTTTTACATGGGAGGACAGTCTTGGTTTTGGTACATGGTTAATATGACAATGAAGAAAGAAATGTCATCGGCACAGCTATACTCTTCTGAATATTTTTATAAAAGAACAAAATGAGGATTTGTTTAAAAAAATATTTCTGATCCTCTGTAACATTGATTATGTGTGAATGGAGAGTGTTGAAGCCCGATTGTAAATTTTGATTAACTATATTTTTCAATGTTAGAATTGTAGCAATGCATTTTACTTTCTCCCACATGCATTAGCATAGAGAAAGTACTGTAATCGTCCAAAATAAATTTTTTTACAAGTCGGTTTAAAAATCCATTTTAGGCTCCTCTGAACCCAAAAAAGAAGTTTTTTCAAAAAAAATGTTAATGTCTGTCCGTAAGTCTGTCTGTCTGTGTGTATGTGCAGTTTGCTGAAGACCAAACGGATGTAAATTGGAGATCAAATTATTGAAATTTGGTATGTAGGTGTATTTTAGCCAATATCTCCAGACAATTTTTCCACTTTTTTTGAAATTTTTGTTTTTTATATTATAGGCAAAAGAATGAAATTTACTCAAAAACCGCTGTAACGATTTTGATTAAATTTTCAAGAAAGATGTAAATTACAATTAAAAATATTTTAGTAAAAGCCGCATGTCTGTAACTTGACTTGTACTTGAGTTATAGCAAAAAAGGTTTGGGAATCAAACTGGTAATTTTTAAAGTTTTTATTTTTTAGTGTTTAATACGGCGGAAAGTTTGTGCTAAATATTTGGAACCATTTATTTAAATCAGGATTCGGTCCTTAAACTGTAATTGGTCGTACAATACTGTACTTGTTAATGATTCACAAGTAGCACATTTGTAGGAATATTAGATGCTACAGTTAGAAGTACAAACCTCATTAAATACAACGGTCGGAACAGATCCCAGAGGAGGACTTAGTGCATCTGTCATTTCTCCATACTCCAGTAGATACTTCTGTCCATCGTGGCCGCTGGCACACTCCTCAATTGCTTCAAAACTGAGAGGTGTCTCGGCTGCACACTGTAAACACACAGTTGCCTAGTTAATGAAAGTGGCTAAGTAAATAATGCCCTTATTTTCAAGTGCTCTTCAGTTTACACTGTTTTTCAAGAGAGCTCAAGTCATAATATTATACAAGTCTTAACTAAACTACTTTCTTTAAATGAGCCTTAAAGATTTCACAACAGGGATTTGACACTTGTAGGTAGGACATTGTATGCTTGGGGTCCAAAGTATGAGAACCGTTTCTTTACTGCCAGACGCTGCACTCTTGGCAGTTCAAGTATGTCATCCTGTCGGGTACAGTAGTCCCTAACCGTGTTGCGTGGCAAGAGCTTTTTCTTCAGATAGCAAGATAAGCCTGATAATATATTTTCCTTCCATGTATATTTTCAAATGTTTATTATTTGTACATAAAAATAAAGATTTAATTTTAAATAAACAGCACAGCCATATTTACAACACAAGATTCAGAGAACAACTCCAATATCCAATTCATAGGCTAAAACTATTTGAAAATTCCCCTCATTACATTGGTCTAAAGTATTACAATAAAATTCCGTCTAATCTAAAAATCCTAAATATTATTAAGTTTAAAAAAATTGTTAAAAACTTCCTGATTCAGAAAGAATATTATGATGTAGAAGAGTTTTTAAGTGATAACTCTTTGATCATTGATATGTAATTTTAGAATAAGTTTTAGGATAGTTTTAGTTTTTTAGGACATTGACTCTTCACCTGTTTACTTACAAAAAAAATTTTGTAAAATTATGTAAACGTTATGTGAAATGAAATAAATGAAATAAATGAAATATAGTTTTATGCAGTATTGAAACGGTTTGAACAAAGAATTGTTTCTCAAGGGATTGGACTTTGGCTTGTTCACGATACTTTGTTATGTGTTCAAACCTTCCTAAATTGTAAATAAAGTTCAAAGCTCTATTTTGTAATCTCATGAGTATCACACAGCTGTCCGGTGTTAAACATTCTCCAAAAGATGGGAGGGCGTAATAAATTACTGGTAATATCATGGACTTAACTTATTCAAGCTTGACCGCTTCCGGAAGATTATGCTTCAGTATATAAAAAGCTCGTAGCCTATATAAAACTCTCTGACAGATG